>MASP02000176.1:0-59021 GCA_001693025.2 Colletotrichum lindemuthianum | reverse complement strand
AGAAGAATATTAGTAATCTCTCTAATATTAAAACTTTCTTAATTATATTAAATATAGTAATCTTCTTAGCTGTAAGTAATAGGATATTAATTATAGTTATTTAAAATTTATATACTAACTTTAATATCTTACCTATCTTTAGTATTCTATCCTTATTATATTGTTAGTATATTACTAATAATAATATCTTATAATCTTCTAATAGCTTACTTATTATAGTAAATTTTTAAATATAATATCTTAAATTTCCTACTAATCTAATAAAATTCTTTAATACTTATAATATAGTGAGAAACTTAATTACCTTTATTATTTTAACCTTATTCTTAGTTATTATTAATCCCTAGGAGTTAACTATTATTCTTAATATAATTATAGATAAATAATTAGTAAGAAATTTACTTAGTCCCAGAGAAATATTTCTCTAGTTAAGCTTACTAAATACCTTATTAAGATTTTTAATATATTAATTAAATTTTTTAGATATAATTATAATATTATTATAATAGGAATCTACTGCTATTTTCTATAGTAGATTATTTATAATCCTCTAGATATATATATTACTATTCTTAAAGTCTATAATAAGTATATTAAATATATATTATTTCTAATATATTATAATTATAAATAGCTATCTATAAGAAGAGTAAACTTTCTATTAGTAATAAAAGTAAATTATATTAAAAATAGTAATATAAATTATATTAGCTACTCTTAAGGAAATATAGTTTACTATTCTTATTAGAAAAGTATCTATTATAATAATATTATTAAGGAGATAAATATCTATAATTATTCTTCCCTTATAGTCTGGATCGTCTAACTTTACTTCTAATAATAGTATTTTCTCAAGATAGTCTATATTATCTCTCTAGATTATAAAAACTGGAAATAACTATAGTATTTATATTATATTTAGAAATACTTTTCCTAAGTTAACTAACTTACTAATTATATTCTTCATTATATATTTAGCTAATCTATTAATAAGATAAACTTAATATTTTCTAAGTATATATTAATATTAATTAGATTTAAAATAGACTCTTATTTATTTATTCTCTATTACCTTAGTGAAACTTATATTAGTAAATATAATCATCTATTTATTTAGTATCTTTAAGATAGCCTCTATATTAAGTTATCTATTATAGATTTGTGATAAATAAATAGTATGGTATATGGTCTGAATGTAGGTTGTTGAAAGGTATAATCTATTTAACCTAGAATGGAACGCTCGAATGCGTATAAATGGGCCGGTTAGGCCTTACATAAGCCAGAACGGCCACACGGCAGAATAGGTGCTGTAGCTATTCTTACACACCCCCCCAGTAAAATAACCGCTAGACGAAATCTTATGCTTTAAGCTCTAAATAGTATGTTTATAATAAATGAAATACTGTAAATAGATGTCGAAAGTTATTCTTTAAATATTGAAATAAAAGAAATAACGTTTCTTAACTAACTTATTATGATATTTATCTTTAATTTAGTTGTTATTAATATTTTGTAGGAGTAACCTGTTGGTTCCTTCCGAGATTATATGATCTTAACTTTATGAGTGTTACAAACTTTAGCTTTATTTATACTCACTAAGCTTTCTTGTTTTCTTAACTAATAATCTTAACTATTATTATATTTATTAGCTGTAAGTATTGCTACTATAGATTTTATATATTGTTTTATATGAATTATTTTAACTGTTATTAATACTTAATTTAGGCTGAAGTAACTTACGATATTATTACTGAGGTTAATAGTGTGATTCTGTTATACTTTATTCTGGATACTGTAGTTTTTAATTAGTCTGTTTCTATTCTCACCCAGTAAATTTCTTTATTGAAGGAGACACTTTCTAATACTAACTTTATATCTTTTTGATAAATGGAATTTAACCTTATAATAGGCGTTTTTCGTTATTTTCGTCGTTCCCTCGCTCCTAATAATATATCTGGAATTTGAGAACTAATTTTTTATTCTTTTAAGGAAGTATACTATATCTAGTAACTATTTAGTTTATTTATTTATTTTACTAATACTAATTCTTTATTTCTTATAGATATAATAGTAAACTCTATTATTAAATTTATAAATTTCGTTAGGATTTAGTCTATTTATATAATTTGAAAGTGGGTTAGTGATATAGAGTATTTATATCTCTTTAAAATATATTTTACTATTAAGTAGTAATGTAAGATTAAGGTTTCCTAACTGAAAGCTTTTATTAAAGTATATTTTATTGAGTTTCCTGATCTCTAAGAATTTTTACCTAGTCTCCCTATATCTAAGTTGCCTAATATACCTAAGTTTAGTAATATTAAGGATACTATTATTTAGAAGTTAGCTACTTCTGTTAAGAAGTTAGTTACTTCCACTATTATTAAATATTACTATAGTTATCTTAAGAAAATATAGATTATTACCCCTCCTGTTAATAATAAGGAAGATAACCTTACAGGTGATCTATCAGTAAAGGATAAAAATAAGGAGTCTGAATTTATTAAAGAGGATAATAATAAAGTTAAATAATCTAAAGAAGACGAAGAAGATAAAGTTAAAGAGGTTATTAAATACTTGAAAAAATATTATAAAAATATATTAGTATCTATAAACAAATCTATTTAAATTAAGAATTAAGAAGTATCTTCTAAGATTAAGAATCTAAAATACCAGCTTGAGAGTATATAGCGTTAATTAGCTAATCCTAATAAATCTACTAATTCTAAGAAGTCTATACCTATTAAGAAAGATAAGTTAAAAGTTAAGATTTTGGAGGAATATGAAAGTTACTTAATTGAAAATAAGATAATTAGAAAAGCTTAGCCTCTCTGAACTATTCTCTTTACTATTAATATTTCAAGTTTTATTCTTAACTATAGTCTCTATTTCTATTTAATTAAAGTTAGAAGTAATAATATATCTACTGAATATTATTTCTAGTGCGTAAATAGGTCCCAAAAAGCCTGTATCTCTATATTCCAAAAAACTTATAATATATTTAAATACTATATTAAAGCTATTAAGATATCTAATAATAAATCTGTAAGTAGCTTATTATAAATTACTAATCTAAAGCTAATTCTTATAGATAAAAAGTAAGTAAGTTAGTAATATAAAAATTACAGTCTAATTTAAGCTATATTTAAACTAACAGAAAGAATTTAAATCAACTTTTATTAAAAATAGAAGCATTCCTAATTCTATTATTTAGATACTAATTACACTAAAGAATATTATTACTAAAGTATCATTATTATTCTTACTGCCTATTTAACTACCTATAGTTAACCAGATCTCTAGCCTAACTGTAAGTATAACTAAGTCACCTTTTAGCTGGAACTCTGTCTCTTAGCTGGTTACTAGTAGTTTTAGAGGTTATCTTCGTAGTTTAACTTTTAGCTCTATTAGATACCCTCCTATTTTAGGCTAGAGCTATTAGATACTAACCTTAGTTCTAGTAGAGTTTAATATATTTTTAATATCTCTTCAGCCTAATTTCTATACGCTAGTAACTACAGCTTAGACTTTATCCTAAGGTAATAAGTTTAAATAATCTCTCTTAAGTCAGATACAGACTTAACTAGAGATCTTTATTTCCCGCGAGAGAGTAGATAAATTCTACTATTTACTTACGCTTTATATTAATACTACTAAAATCTTCCTCTGAGAATTAGAATTTTATTTATTATTATTTAAGTTCTAGCTTTTAGGAGACTGGGTAGCCTAGCTTAAGTGATCCTAATAGTATTAATTAAAGATCTATTAGGTTAAGAAATACTCTAAATTATTCAAACTTTACTTAAGTTAAGTTTTTTATAAATCTATCCACTAGTATTATATCTATAAATATATAAATAACCTTGAAATTCCCTTTTAAGTATTTTTAGTATAACTATATTTATTAAATATCTATATATTAAAGTTTAGTAGATAGATACTTACTATTTGAAACTACCAGTCTGATAATTTAGTAGTTATTATAATAGACTCTCTAAATATCTCTAAAGTTTAACTCTATATCTCAAAACAGTCTCTTTAGAGCTATAGCCTCTTTTAAAGTATATTTAAGACTAAGAAGTTCTATCTCAGTAGTTAATATTATAATAGTATTTTATTAAGTAGCCTTCTATTAGATTAATCCTCTAAATAGAGTAATAATATAGCTATAATTTAATCTTCAAGTATCTTCATTATCTGCGAAAGAAGTGTCTCTAGCGATCAAGAGTATCTAAAATATCTTATCTATACTCTCTAAGCTTCCAAACTAAAGTACTAGGAATTTTATCCTATAGAGATACTAAATTTTATAGTCTATAATATCTTAGTGTATTTAAGAAAGGTTTATAAGGTATCTTAATAGGAGAAAGTAAGTATATAAAATATCTAGTTATACTATAATTAATATATAGAAAATTAAACTAACCTTAGTCTGATATATATAAATTTCTTTTAGTGTTACTTAACTAGGATTTACAATAAAAAATACTATTAGAAATAATATTATTAGTATTAATCTATATTCGAGATTAAAACGTTTAGCAATTTTAGTAATATATATATTATAAACTAAGTAAATCTTCCAATATTTATAATCTCTAACCACTCAAACTCCCAGAAAATATTCTACTAGATCCTATTCCTTTAACTTATATACTTACTTTATACTAGTAATAATATTAAATACTTCCTTTTCAGCTGCCTTATAATATAAGAGAAGAATATTATCTATATAGAAGAGAATATAAATAGTTAAACTCTAGTTTTTAAACAGATAAAACTCCTCTAGGTAAGAAATAAAACCTAGAGACTTTAGTATAACGCAGAAGACTTTATACTACAGGAGGGATATATCTCAAAGCCTATAAAAAGCTTATTCAAACTCTACGCACCTCCCTACAACCTTAAATCTATCAGGTAGTTTAACTATTATTAGAAGGCTATTTAGATCCCTTATAATATTAAGAAATATATTAATAATATCAAACTGAAAGACTTTAAGGTCAAATTATACTGTAATTACTATAGCTACTTAAAAGGTTTGAGTGGCCAGTATCACTATATATATAGTTTACAGCAGATCGACCGGTTATATATCTCTATATATACAAATCCTCACTTTATATTATTCCAGGAAACTGTCAGCATCCATCTTATAAGTAAAAACCTACTTCAAAAGTAGAAGCTTTAACTTTATATCCTAACGATCTATTTCTCGCCAGATACCTTTTTCCTTTAACTTTATAATTTTAGCTCTTACTACTTCAATAAAGGATATTTAGAGAGGTTCTAGTAAGTTAGTAATATTCTTCTAGATCTTAGGAAGTGCCACTAGTTAGTTAAGATATATTTAAATCTATATAGTTATATCTTTCTTTTTCAGGGCTGTATTTTAAATAATAAGGAAAACTATTAAAAGATTAAGACTATTACTATTAAGTTTCTATTACTAATTAGGTAGATAGATATTAGCAAAACTATCTTATTTATACTCTATAAGATATAAGATACTACTATTATATTCTTTCAAGAGTATTATATAGTTATTAATATTAATTTCAAGTTTAAATTACTATTATTATCTACTTCTATATTATTAGCCTAACTCCTAGGCTGTTAAAATCCCAGGATTCTAAAGTTGAGAGCTACACTTTAGTCTACCCCAAGTTAGCTAAACTGGAATCTTAATATAATTACCTCCAGCCTCCTAGTTTAAAGTAGGTTCACCCTCTTAGCTAGCTAGATCCTATACTTCAAGTATACTATCTAGTTCTCTAGTTATTAGTATATTTCCTAAATCCTAATTTTCAGACGCCTATATTAATCCTATTAGTTTAGAGGTTAGTTTAAATATTATTAAACTTCTCTTATTAGTTTTTAAGACTAAGTTAGAATTTAACCTAATATCTTAGGTTACCTCCAGTACTATAGAAACTACTAGTAAAAGAGAGGATCCTTCAGTAAGTATTCTCTCTAGTTTAAACTCTCTAAATATCTTAAGAATAAGATCTTCTTCCTCCTTAGTAATTAACTTAACTAGAGGTTTTATAACTTTTTTAGTAAATATTTTATATAAATTATATTTTAAGTAGAATCTTTTCTTATTAAATTTAATATTTTAAATGATAATAACCTTATAAAAGTAGGGAATCTAGATTCTATAGAGATTATAAGCATTTAGAATATATCCCACTAAATATCTAATATATCTCCTTAGTTTAACCTTAAATAACTTTTTTAAAATACCTTATTCACAGTATTTCTTAAGTAGGTATACTTAATATTTATAAGTGTAAATCTATTCCTAATAGAGATATAAGTCTTAATATAGGTTTAGAGTATATTCTAGAACTTACTAATAAAAATACTATCTAAACTAAGCTTCTTTAACTTTATATAGTAACTTCTAGTTATTTTAAGTGTTTAGAGATATATTATATAATACTACTGCCACTTAAATTACTTCTACCTATAGTTTAAATAGTAGTTTTACAGCTTCTTATATCTTAATTCCTCAAATTATTAGTTTTTGTTCTGTATACTTACTTATTCTAACTAGTTCTTTTATATATAAGGAAGATAGCTTAAGATTAATATTTTACTCTTTTACCTAAGTTTGATAACCTATTTCACTATTAATTGCTATTATAACTTACTTAATATCCTAGCGAATCTTATAAATTAAGAGACCTCTCTAGCATTTAACCTATTTTTTAAATATTATAATTACTTAATAAACTAAATTATAGGTTTTATCTATAAGAGTAAATACAAAGAGTAAGCCTGAGAACTTATCCTTAATAACAAGCGCCTACAAATCATCCATATATACTCTAGGAAAGTTAAATAAATTCCAGGAGATTCTATAAAACAGGCAAACTAAATATAATTTAGATAGTTATCTAGAAATAACTTATTAAGAATAAGCTTCTACATAATATGAATAGTCTAATTACTTTAGGTTTATAATCTTCACTTCCTGAATGTTAAATATTAGACACTTAAGAGTATTAAGACTAAAGTAGCTTGCGTGAAGATACTAAGTTAGGATATTATGAGACTTATTATCTAGTAGAGATATTAAAAGTTAAAGTTATAATAGTAGAATATAAAGTAACTCTAAAACTATACTAGAAATATTTAAATAGACTATTAAGTAGTTAGAAAATAGTTTATATTTAAGAAAGATAAAATTATACTTTCTAAGTAACTATCTTATTATAATAAAGTAGTTATGTAGCTTATATCTAAGTATATAATTAAATCTTATATATTAGATTTTAGTTTTTTTGAGGAATAAAGCTTCTGAAATAATATTAGTATAAAAATCTTTAATATAGGTAACGTTATCTAACGTTAAATTAAGTATATTCTTCCCCTTTAGACTATTAAAAATATTATAAATTATATACTTACCTTATCTAATAATTAGAAAGTTAGCTAAGTTATACTAAATTATATCTATCTCTTAACTTAACTTGAAAGATCCCTCTTTAAATAGTATTATAAAATTATTAATATAAACCACTCTATAACTATTAAAAACTATACTTACTAAAAATAAGTAAGATCCTTAAGTAATAGAAAAAACACCTAGAGGTATATTAATATTTAACTATTTAAGAAGAGAGGGATTAATACTAACGTATATTAAGTTTGATAGATACTAACTACTTCTACTAAATTTACTACCTAAGGAAGTTACTTTAACTTTAGAATTATCTAAAGATAGCTCTTTAGTCTTAACTATATAACTTTTATTATTAAGCTATTCCTTTTTAACTAGCTTCTATTAGAGTCTATATAATTTAAAGTTATTAATTTTCTTAATTACTATATTTCAAGCAGTAAGTAATATATAAATATTAGGAAATTAACTATAAGTATTAGTAATAATATACTTAATATATCTATAATCCTCAGGTAGATATAGATACTATCTCTAGTTATATAGATATTTTAGTTTCAATTAAGTTATATTATCTAATCTCTCTATAAGAGTAGCTAATATAAGTAGTATTTTAGCTTAGCTTTTAGCTAAATTTTTATTAATATATATTAGGGAGGCAAAAATCTCTCTATATTAAGCTAGAATAATAATTAGTAGGTTAAGAATCTTATTCTTAATTACCTTCTAGTAATATCTAGAAGCCTAACTAAATATAATATAGTGGCTGAACACTTAAAGTTACTCTTTAACTATAAGTATACTTTTAATCTCAGGAATATTAAATATAACTACTTAAAGGTAAATTATATACTACTTATTATACTAAATTAAAGTAGACATATTCAAATTAGCTTTTTTTAGAATTCTTTTATATTCTATTTAGATTCTCTATTATATAACTAACTTATTCTAAGTATATTAATATTTTAAAACTTTAAGGAGTACTTAAAGAAATATATTATTATTATTAAGAAGCTTTATTTAAGTTAGTATAAGAAGATTATTATTAATAATTATATTTATTTATATCTAAACTATATTATAATATTTCTTAATATCCTTATAGTTAGATTTATAAACTATTTAAAACTTAAGATCTATAGAATAGTAGTTAAAAATATTTATAGTCTTAACTATATATAGATTTAAATTTTTAGTTTCTTAAGTAATATTTTCTATAGACAGCTAAATATTGAAACTTAGTAGATTAAGTAATTTTATAATATTAATAGTTAGTATAATATCTAGATTAAGATACTTCTAAATATTTCAGCTAGTTATATAAAATTGAAGAATAATATATTACTAGTTGAAATTAGTATTGTTAGATAGCTTAATCTTAGTGTTAAAGTTACTAGTAGTTAAAAATATTATATTAGAATTGTGATGAATAAATGGTATGGTATATGGTCTGAATGTAGGTTGTTGAAAGGTATGATCTATTTAACCTAGAATGGAATGCTTGAATGCGTATAAATAGGCTGGTTGGGTTTTATATAAGCTAGAATAACTATATAGCAGAATAGATACTGTAGCTATTCTCACACATCCCCCCAGTGGAATAACTGCTAGATGAAATCTTATACTTTAAGCTCCAAATAGTATATTTATAATAAATGAAATACTATAAATAGATATTGAAAGTTGTTTTTTGAATATTAAAATAAAAGAAATAATATTTTTCAACTAACTTATTATAATATTTATTTTTGATATAGTTATTATTAATATTTGGTAGGAGTGATCTGTTAGTTTCTTCTGAGATTATATAATCTTGGTTATATAAGTGTTACAAACTTTAGCTTTATTTATACTTACTAAACCTTCTTATCTTCTTAACTAATAACCTTGATTGTTGTTATATTTATTAGCTGTAAGTGTTGCCACTATGGATTTTGTATGTTATTTTATATGAATTATTTTAACTGCCGCTAACGTTTGATTTAGGCTGAAGTAACTTACGACACTATTACTGAGGTTGATAGTGTAATTTTGTTGCGCCTTATTCTGGATACTGTAGTTTTCGATTAGCCTGTTCCTATTCTCGCTCAGTAAATTCCTTTGTTGAAGGAGATACTCTCTAATATTAACTTTATATCTTTTTGATAAATAGAACTTAACTTTATAATAGATGTTTTTTGTTATTTTTATTATTCCCTCGCTCCTAATAATATATCTGGAACTTAAGAACTAATTCTCTGTTCTCTTGAGGAAGTATATTATATCTAGTGACTACTTAGTTTATTTATTTATTTTACTGATGCTAACTCTTTATTTCTTGTATATATAATAGTAAATTCTGTTATTAAATTTATAAATTTCGCTAGGATTTAGTTTATTTATATAATTTAAAAGTAGGTTAGTAATATAGAGTATTTATATTCCTTTAAAGTATATTTTACTATTAAGTAGTAGTGTGAGATTAAGGTTTTCTAACTGAAAGTTTTTGTTAAAATATATTTTATTGAGTTTCCTAATTTCTGAGAATCTTTATCTAGTTTCTCTATATTTAAGTTACCTAATATATCTAAGTTTAGTAGTATTAAGGATATTATTATTTAGAAGTTAGCTGCCTCTATTAAGAAGTTGGCTGCTCCTGCTGTTACTAAGTGTTACTATAGTTATCCTAAGAAAGTATAGGTTATTACTCCTCTTGTTGATAATGAGGAAGATAATTTTGCGGGTGATCTGTTAGTTGAGGATAAAAATAAGGAGTCTGAATTTGTTGAACAGAATAATAATAAGGTTGAATAATCTGAAGAAGAGGAAGAGGATAAAGTTAAAAAGGTTGTTGAATATTTAAAGAAATATTATAAGAATATACTAATATCTATAAGAAAGTCCGTTTAAATTAAGAATTAAGAAGTATCTTCTGAGATTAAGGATCTGAAATGTCAGCTTAAGAGTATATAATATTAATTAGCTAACCTTAATAAGTCTACTAGTTCTAAGAAGTTTATACCTATTAAGAGGAGTAAGTTAAAGGTTAAGACTTTAGAGGAATATAAAAGTTACTTAGTTAAAAATAAGATAATTAGAGGGATTTAGTTTTTCTGAATTATTTTCTGTATTATTTATATTTTAAGTTTTATTCTTAACTATAGTTTCTATTTCTATTTAATTAAAGTTGGGAGTAGTAATATACTTACTGAGTATTATTTCTAGTATGTAAATAGGTCCCGAAAAGCTTACGTTTCTGTATCCTAAAAGACTTATGATGTATTTAAATGCTATATTGAAGCTATTAAGATATTTAATAATAATTCTGTAAGTAGCTTATTGTGAATTACTAACTTAAAGCTAACTCTTGCAGATAAAGAGTAAGTAAGTTAGTAACGTGAAGGTTGCAGTCTGACTTAAGTTATATTTAAACTAATAGAAAGAATTTAAATTAGCTTTTGTTAAGAATAGAAGTATTTCTGGTTTTGTTATTTAGATGCTAGTTGCTCTAAAGAATACTGTTGCTGAAATGTTATTATCCTTACTGCCTGTTTAACTACCTGTAGTTAACTAGATCTCTAGCTTAATTGTGAGTATAACTAAGTTACCTTTTAGCTGGAACTTTATTTTTCAGCTGGTTGCTAGTAGTTTTGGAGGTTATCTTAGTGATTTAACTTTTGGCTCTGTTGGATACTCCCCTCTTCAGTCTGATTTCTATATGCTAGTTACTATAGTTTGGGTTTTATCTTAAGGTAATAAGTTTGAATAGTTTCTCTTAAGTTAGATATAAACTTAACTAGAGACTTTTATTCTTTACGAGAGAGTGGATAAATTCTACTATTTACTTACGCTCTATATTAATACTACTAAGATCTTCTTCTGAAAATTAGGGTTTTATTTATTATTATTTAAGTTCTAACTTTTAGGAGACTGAGTAACCTAGCTTAAGTGGTCCTAATAGTATTAATTGAAAATTTATTAGGTTAAGAAATACTCTGAATTATTTAAATTTCACTTAAGTTAAGTTTTTCGTGAGTCTGTCTGTTAGTATTATGTTTGTAGGTATGTAGATAATCTCGAAACTCCCTTTTGAGTATTCTTAGTATAGATATATTTATTAAATATCTATATATTGAAGCCTGGTAGATAGGTGCTTACTATTTGAGATTACTAGTCTGATAGTTTAGTGGTTGTTATAATAGACTCTCCAAACGTCTCTAAGGTTTAACTCTATATTTTAAAATAGTCTCTTTAGAGCTATAGCCTCTTTTAAAGTGTATTTAAGACTGAGAAGTTCTATTTTAGTAGTTAACATTATAATAATATTTTATTGAGCAGCTTTCTATTAGATTGGTCCTCTAAATAGAGTAATAATATAACTGTAACTTAATCTTTAAGTGTCTTTATTATCTGTAAAAGAAGTGTCTCTAGTAATTAAGAGTATCTGAGGTATCTTATTTACACTCCTTAAGCTTCTAAACTGAAGTGCTAGGAATCTTATCCTATAGAGGTACTGAATTATGTGGTCTATAGTATCTTAGTGTATTTAAGAAGGGTTTATAAAGTATCTCAACAGGAGAGAGTAGGTATATGAGATATTTAGTTATACTATAATTAATATATAGAGAATTAAACTAACTTTAGTCTGATACATATAAATTTCTTTTGGCGTTACTTAACTAGGATTTATAATAAAAGATACTATTAGAAGTAATATTATTAGTGTTAATTTATATTTAAGATTGAAACATTCAGCAATTTTGGTAATATATATATTGTGAACCAAGTAAATTTTCTGATACTTATAATTTCTAACTACTTAAACTCCCAGAAAATACTCCACTAGACCTTATTCTTTTAACTTATATACTTACTTCATACTGGTAATAATATTAAATACCTCTTTTTTGGCTGCCTTATAGTATAAGAGAAGAATGTTATTTATATAGAAGAAGATATAAATAGTCAAACTCTAGTTTTTAAATAGATAAAGTTCCTCTAGGTAAGGAATAAAATCTAGAAACTTTAGTATAGTATAGAAAGCCTTATACTACAAGAGGAATGCATCTCAAAGCTTATAAAAGGTTTATTTAAGCTCTGTATACCTCCCTGTAACCTTAAATCTATTAGGTAGTTTAACTATTATTAGAAAGTTATTTAGATCCCTCACAGTGTTAAGAAATATATTAATAACGTTAAACTGAAAGACTTCAAGATTAAATTCTACTATAATTACTATAGTTACTTAAAAGGTTTAAGTAGCTAGTGTCGCTATATATATAATTTATAGTGGATCGACTAATTATATATCTCTATATATATAAATCCTCACCTTATATTATTCCAGGAAACTATCAGTATCTATCTTATAGGTAAAAACCTATTTTAAAGGTAGGGGTTTTAACTTTATATTCTGGCGATCTATTTCTCGCTAGATATCTTTTTCTTTTAACTTTATAATTTCAGCTCTTACTACTTTAATGAAGGATATTTAGAGGGATTCTAATAGGTTAGTAATATCCTTCTAGGTCTTAGGAGGTACTACTAGTTAGTTAAGATATGTTTGAATCTGTATAGCTGGATTTTTCTTTTTCAGAGTTATATTTTAAATAATAAGGAAAACTGTTAAAAGACTGAGACTATTACTATTAAGCTTCTATTACTAATTAGGTAGATAGATACTAGCGAAACTATCTTATTTATACTCTATAAGGTATAAGATACTACTATTATATTCTTTTAAGAGCATTATATAGTTATTAATATTAATTTCAGGCTTAAGTTACTATTATTATTTATTTCTATATTATTAGCTTGACTTCTAGACTGTTAAAATCTCAAGGTTCTAAAGTTAAGAGCTGCACTTTAGTCTACCCTAAGTTAGCTAAACTAGGATCTTAATATAATTACCTCTAGCCTCCTAGTTTAAAGTAAGTTTACCCTCTTAGTTAGCTAGATTCTATACTTTAAGTATACTATTTAGTTTTCTAGCTGTTAGTATACTTTCTAAATCCCGATTTTTAGGCGTCTATATTAATCCTATTAGTTTAGAGGTTAGTTTAGATATTATTAAATCTCTCTTATTAGTTTTTGAGACTGAGTTAGGGTTTAACCTAACGTCTTAGGCTGCTTTTAGTGTTGTGGGAGCTATTAGTAGAAGAGAGGGTTTTTTAGTAGGTATTCTCTCTAGTTTAAACTTTCTGAGTATCTTAAGAATAGAGTCTTCTTCCTCCTTAGTAATTAGCTTAACTAGGGGTTTTATAATTTTTTTAGTAAGTATTTTGTATAAATTATATTTTAAGTAGAATTTTTTCTTATTGAATTTAATATTCTGGGTAATAATAATTTTATAAAGGTAGGGGATCCAGATTCTATAGAGATTATAAGTATTTAGAATATATCCTACTAGATATTTAATATATCCCCTTAGTTTAACTTTAAATAACTTTTTTAAAATATTTTATTTATAGTGTTTCTTAAGTGGGTATACTTAATATCTGTAGGTGTAGATTTATTCCTAATGGGGGTGTAAGTTTTGATATGGACTTAGAGTATATTCTGGAACCTACTAATGAAAATACTATCTAAACTAAACTTTTTTAACTTTATATAGTGACTTCTAGTTATTTCGAGCGTTTGGAGATATATTATATAATACTACTGCCGCTTAAATTACTTCTACTTACAGTTTGGGTGGTAATTTTATAGTTTCTTATATCTTAATTCCTTAGGTTATTAGTTTTTTTTCTGTATGCTTACTTACTTTAATTGGTTCTTTTGTATGTAAGGGAGATAGCTTAAGATTAATACTTTACTCTTTTGCCTAAGTTTGATAATCTATTTCACTGTTAATTACTATTATAGTTTGCTTAATATCCTGGTGAATTTTGTAAATTGAGAGACCTCTCTGGTGCTTAACTTATTTTTTGAATGTTATGATCACTCGATAAACTAAGTTGTAGGTTTTGTCTATAAGAGTAAATATAAAGAGTAAGCCTGAGAACTTATTCTTAATAATAAGTGCCTATGAATCGCCTATATATACCCTGGGAAAGTTAAATAAGTTCCAGGAGATTCTGTAAAATAGGTAAACTAAATATAATTTAGATAGTTGTCTAGAAATAACTTGTTAAGAATGAGTTTCTATATAGTGTGAATAGTTTAATTACTTTAGGTCTGTAATCTTTACCCCCTAAGTGTTAAGTACTAGATACTTGAAAGTATTAGAACTAAGGTAGCTTATATAAAGATACTAAGTTAGAGTGTCGTTAGATTTATTATTTAGTAGAGATACTGAGGGTTAAAGTCGTAATAGTAGAATATAAGGTGATTCTGAGACTATATTAGAAGTATTTAAATAGACTATTAAGTAGTTGGAAAGTAGCTTATATTTGAGAAAGATGAGGTTGTGTTTTCTAAGTAGCTATCTTATTATAATAGAGTAGTTAAGTAGTTTATATCTAAGTATATAGTTAAGTTTTATATACTAGATCTTAGTTTTTTTGAGGAGTAGAGCTTCTAAAATAACGTTAGTATGAAAATTTTTAATGTAAGTAATATTATCTAACGTTAAATTGAGTGTATTCTTCCCCTTTAGACTGTTAAGAATATTCTGAATTATATGCTTACTTTATCTGATAATTAGAAAGTTAGCTGAATTATACTAAACTGTATCTATCTCCTAACTTAACTTAAAAGATCCCTCTTTAAATAGTGTTATAGAATTAGTAATATAAACTACTTTATAATTATTAAAGATTATATTTGCTGAAAGTAGGTAAGGTTCTTAAGTAGTGGAAAAAACACCTAAAGGTATATTAGTATTCGACTGTTTGAGAAGAGAGGGATTAATGTTAATATATATTAAGTTCGAGGGATACTAACTATTTCTACTGAATTTACTGCCTGAGGGAGTTACTTTAGCTTTAGAATTGTCTGAGGATAGCTTTTTAGCTTTAGCTGCGTAATCTTTATTATTAAGTTATTCTTTCTTGACTAGTTTCTAGTGGAGTCTGTATAGTTCAGAATTATTAATTCTGTTAATTACTATGTTTTAAGTAGTAAGTAATATATAAATATTAGGAAATTAACTGTAAGTGTTAGTAATAGTGTACTTAATATATCTATAATCCTTAGGTGGATATAGATACTATCTCTAGTTATATAGATACTTCAGTTTCGATTAAGTTATATTATCTAATCTTTTAATAAGAATAGCTAATATAAGTGGTATTTTAGCTTAGCCTTTAGCTAAACTTTCATTAATATATGTTAGAGAGGTGAAAATCTCTCTATATTAAGCTAGACTGATAATTAGCAGGTTGAGAATCTTATTCTTAATCACTTTCTAGTAATATCTAGAAGCCTAACTAAGTATAATATAGTAGCTAAGTACTTAAAACTACTTTTTAACTGTGAATATACTCTTAATCTTAGGGATATTAAATATAATTACTTAAAGGTAAATTATATACTACTTATTATACTAAGCTGAAGTAGAGATATTTAAATTAGCTCTTTCTAGGATTCTCTTATATTCTGCTTAGACTCTCTATTACGTAACTAATTCATTCTGGATATAGTAATATTTTAAAATTTTAAGGAGTATTTAAAGAGATATATTATTATTATTGAGAAGTTTTATTTAAGCTAGCGTGAGAAGACTATTATTAATAGTTATATCTACCTATATCTGAATTATGTTATAGTATTTCTTGACATCTTTATAGTTAGATTTATAAACTACTTAAAGTTTAAGATCTGTAGAGTAGCAGTTAAAAATACCTGTAGTCTCGACTATATATAGATCTAAATTTTTAGTTTCTTAAATAGTATTTTCTGTAGCTAGCTAAATATTAAAACTCAGTAGATTAAGTAGTTTTATAATGTTGATAGTTAGTATAATGTCTGGATTGAGATACTTCTAAATATCTCGGCTGGTTATATGAAATTGAAGAGTAATATATTACTGGTTAAAATCAGTACTGTTAGATAGCTTAATTTTAGTGTTAAGGCTACTAGTGGTTGAAAATGCTATATTAGAATAGTTATAATAGATCTGAAAAAGTATTTATTTCTTTGTGCTAAAATGATTAATAGGAGTTCAGGGGATAATTAAATAAAGCTGGGCTTATAACTATAATGAATAAATGGCATGGTATATAGTCTGAATGTAGGTTGTTGAAAGGTATGATCTATTCAACCTAGAATGGAACGCTCAAATACGTATAAATAGGCCGGTTGGGCCTTACATAAGCCAGAACGGCCACACAGCAGAATAGATGCTGTAGCTATTCTCACAAGAATAGTTATAATAAATCTGAAAAAATATTTATTTCTTTATGCTAAAATAATTAATAGGAGTTCAGGAGATAATTAAATAAATCTAAACTTATAACTATAATAAATAAATAGTATAGTATATAGTCTGAATATAAGTTATTAAAAACTATAATCTATTTAACCTAGAATAGAACGCTCGAATACGTATAAATAGGCTAGTTAGGCCTTACATAAGCCAGAATAGCTACACAGCAGAATAGGTGCTATAGCTATTCTCACAAACTACTAATTATAGATACCTGTTGCAGGATTTAAACCTACTAGCCTTACTAAAAAGTAAGAGCTAGTTAGATATTAAACTACTATATTAAATAGGAAATAAATATAATATAAACTATTAATTCTATAGTTTTTACTTTTAATCTAAAATCTTTAAATTAAAAGGTTATATTTATATTAGTAGTAATAAAGTTGAAAATACTTTAGTATATATTAATTTAATATATTTTATAAGCTTTTTATATTATCTTTACTAATATAATAAGTAAGTATTAAGTAGTATTAAATATTATAGTAGTATTAATAATATAAAATATATTATAGTTATTAATATAGATAATATTAATAGTAACCTTAAAGTTAAAGTTAATATTACTCTAAATAGTAAATTAGAAATATAAGAAAGCTATATTATATATTTAACAGTAATAGTAATACCTCTTAAAAGCTTTAAGAATATACTATTTAATAAAATATTCTACCTTATTAAGAATATTATAAAGACTTACTATATATAGCTGGATATTCAAAATAGCGGTAGAATCTTTATAATTTTATCTCTATAAGATATATAAAGGTAATTATTCTCTCTTTAGTAGAACGTATTTATAGATATCTCTATTTTTAGATAATAAATATAATCTTTTTATTCTAGCGAAGCTTATTATAAATATTATTAAATATAATATTAAGGTAATTTTTATTTGCAAGATAAAGAAGATAGAATATATTATAAGAAATAATATAGAATATAATAATCCTAAATAGTATAAATATTTTAACTATTCTAAATATTATAATAGAGGTAATATCTCTAAACAATATTATAATTAGTTTACTTTATAGAGATATAAGATTAATAAAGAAAATAACTAACTACTTTAATATAGTAAACTAAAAGTATTTAGTAATTAAGAAGCTAATAGTATCTAAATTAGATAAAATACCTTAAAATACTATATTTAAGTAGTAGCCCTTAAGTATAAAGATATATATAGAGATAGTAATATTATCTATAAGTTTACTGCTAATAATAATATTCTTAGTAAAAATATAATTACTACCTAATCTTAAAGAATTCTAATATTTTTACCTCTATTTAGAATAATAAACTTCTTACTATAAAGTAATATTAAAAACGCCTCTAGGGTAAATTCCGTGAAGTAATTCTTCTTAAGATTAATATCTATTTAATATTATATAATAATATCTTTATTAATATTAACCTCTAGTAAAACCTTAAGATTATTATTATTAAGGTTATTAATATCTTTATAGCTTATAAGGAAGGCTTAGTATACTACTATAGAATATACCCTAAAGTTAGTAGTTGACTTATATCTATTAAATAAAATATTTCCCTCCTTAAGAATATACCTTATGAACTAATAACTAAATTTACTATATATATAGTATTTTGAATTAATATAGCTATATATAAGTATTAAAAATAGGTAATAGCCACCTGGAATATAGAATTATATATATATAAAAATATAGCTATAATTTTGAAGGTTACCTTAAGGTAAATTATATATATAGTTAATTTAAAATTAGTTTCTAGCTACCTTCTAGTAGTTATTTTTACTATCTTGAATATATTATATCTTTTAGATTAATATAATATTACTTATAGTAGATTATAACTAATTATAAAATCTCTAAGAAATTACTATAAACCTAAAGAAAGCTAATTAATATTTTAGTATATTATAATGTATACCTATAAGCTAGAGGTGAAAGATAATATCTATTTAAACTTAGTAGAAATAACTTTTTAGATATATATAAATTTTAAAATAAGAAGCTAAAGAATCTTCTTTTTACTTTTGTTAGAATTCTTAGTAATAATATTTTAAAAGGTACTTTTCTATTAGTTAGAAAGATAAAATGATTAATTCTTATTATTCCTAAAGTAACTCCTAATTCATTAGACTATTTAGTTAAAAATAAAGTTAATATTTAAGTTACTTAAGTAGTTAAAGTAAGATTTGAAAATATTATCCTTAAGTATAATTAAAAAAAGCCTTATCTATATATACTATAGAATACTAATCTTAAAATAGTAATTACAAAAAATATGAATCTTTAACTTAAGAGTATTATAAAAGTCTCTACTATACTTTATACTTTTATTGTATAACGTTATAAGATCTATAATATACTTAATAAATATATTCTTAAACGAAATAATAATAATAATATATAGAAAATATTTATAATATTTAAGTTACTTTCAGCTATAATCTTAATAGTTTTTCTGTTATTAGAAAGATTTTAAGGTGGAGAAATAAAATATTAATAAGACTAATAGTAATAATAAAGATCTCTTACCCTAAGTTATATATATATATAAGCTAGTTAATTTAGCGGTAGATATCTCTGTTTAACTGCCTATAGTAAAAATATGACTAATACCACACTTTTAATCTTTAGCTGGATATTACAGAGAGGTAGCATAAATTCTAACTTAACTATTAAGAGGTTATTAAGCTATTTAGAATACTTCTTAAAGTTACTTTTAAGGATAATATAGTATTTCAGAATATTAGAAATTTCCTTAAGAGTCTATAAAGTAAACTCCTCTTGCTAAAAGAATTAATATATAACTATAGAAATTTAATTACTATCTATATTAACTTTAATACTGTATACCATAAGGTAATTTCTAAAGTAGCAGATTATATATATACTTCAAAGTTACCAAATCTCTATGAATTACTTCTTGAAATTACCTTAAACTATTTAGAAGAGCTTTAGATTATAGAAATCTATATAAATATAGAAAGCTATTTAATATACTATATAGATAGAGACTATTATAAAGTCCTCCTTGGTGGTATTCTTGTAATTAATATTATAAATTCAGCTAAAAAGTGCTGAATGAATATATTAATAAAACTTTATAGATATTAAAATATCTACTGGTGAAATTATTATAGGTATAGAAATACCTAAAGCTAATATTTTACCTGTAGAAGTTAATTTAGATATTATTCCGAAGGTAAGAAAGATATAAAGTGAGAAAGAATTATTAATTTTACTGAATCTATATAAAAAGAAATAGGGGAAAAGCTTTTAAGAGACTATATAGATTTCTTAAGAAGTTAAAACTAAAGATACTATAAATCTTAAGTACTAAAAAGTTTAGTAATAACTTAAAAAAGGTTATTATATTTACTAAATATACTCCAGTAAGTAACTATCTTAAGTATATAATTAACTTTTTAATAATACCGCGGGAAATACTTTATTTTAATTTAAAATAAGAATATATAATTAACATCTTAATAATTACCTCCGCAAGAGGTTAATATATAATTTAGATACTTCTGGCAAGATTCTAAGGTAGAGAAAATCTAAGGTATCTAAGTAATAAACTTTATAATCCTTTACCTTATATAAACCTTAGATATAGGATTTTATAATTACCTCTTTTACTATAATAGACTTAACTAATCTGCAGTATAGTAATATAATAATTAGATTAACTACTAATTAGGATTATTATATACTATATATAATTTTATTATATAGATATAAACTAGTATTTTGGTATTTAGTTATTATTATTACTATATTATATAGTATATAATATTATGTAAAACTCAAGATTTATAGTATGGTAACTACTTACTAATTACTATACTACTAAATCACAGCTAGCATTAAATACCAGGTATTTATAGCTAGTACGCTGTAGAAAGTATACTGCTACTTACGTGGCAGTATATATAGTTACTATATACCCTACAGTATAGCGTAACTAATACTTATTTTGTTCTATTTAAATATTAAAACTATCGGCAAATATATAGTAAAGTTTTATATTAAAATAAGTGGCTATATAGTATTTACAAACCTTGAAGCTTAAGGTCTTTAAAGGGAGGAGTAATTATAAGGATATACACTCTATAGCCTATATAGAGAGTCGGAATAGCTAGAATTATATACTTCATAGAGGCCTAAGGCTATTAGGCTTCTATAGAATAAAACCCTCTTATAGCCACTATTAGTTAGCCTACTAAGTTAAAATCTTATAATTTATGGAGACTTATTTTTTACTACTTTCCCTTTCCTTACCTAGGGTTTTAGCTTCACTCTTGTAACCGTTTATTATAATAAGATTATTACTGAAACCTTAGTCTTACCTCTTTCGAGAGATAGAAATTAAAAAATTATAAGAGTATAGTTAAAAATCTAGGTAAGGAAAGGGAAAGTAGTAAGAGGTAGGTTTCTGTAGGTTATAAGATTTTAACTTATATAGGCTAACTAGTTGTAGTTATAAGAGGGTTCTATCTTATAGAGATTTAGTAGCCCCAGGCCTCCCTCTATGAATTATATAATTCTAGCTATTTCGACTTTCTATATAAGCTATAGAGTCTATATTCTTATAAATATAAGCTAAATATATATAATGTAAATAGTAGATTTCAGAAGGTATTTAGAGTTAGGTTTATATTTATAGTAAATGACACCATTAGTATTATAAAGATAGATAAGTAAAAGATGATTGATATTAAATACTATCTATAAAGTAATATTATCTAATATATAAATTTATAGATATATCTTATATAAGGAATATTTTATGTAAGTAGGCTATATTATTTGAGATAGTAGCTTATAGGTCTGAAGCTATTATAATATTATTATTATAAGTAAAATACTAGTAAGAATAGAAAATAGATTACAAAAGCTATAGAGAGTTATAAGAGAAAGATGTAATTATAAAAAAGATAAGAAGAGAAGTAAAGGGAGAAGATGAGAGATTTTACTACTAGAAGCTTTAAGTACCTAGGTGATAATAATTCAAAATATATATTCATATAGATAAACACTATTTATAATATTTATATAGTTTTTAGTATATCTAAAAAATATATATATAACTAGAGGTATTTCTATACTAGCTTTTACATTTAATACTAGCTCTTATATCTAATATTAGTTTTTATATTTAATATTCGTTTTTACGTTTAATCCTAGTTTTTACGTTTTAAATTAGTTTTACATTTTACACTATTTCTACACTTTTGCTATAAAAGAGATGATATTAGATTCAGTAGATACCAATATAGTAAAAGCTATAGCGGTAGGTTATTTACTAATCGCCCCACTTATTTAGACTAATTGGACTAGAGAAAGTATCTTGTAAATTAATCCTAATTGTATATAGTATATTTATATATATATATACTATAATATAGACTGGATATTACGAAATAGAAGCTACTAGTAACAAAC
The DNA here is from genome assembly GCA_001693025.2 of Colletotrichum lindemuthianum. Taxonomy (NCBI): domain Eukaryota; kingdom Fungi; phylum Ascomycota; class Sordariomycetes; order Glomerellales; family Glomerellaceae; genus Colletotrichum; species Colletotrichum lindemuthianum. Next base: position 36,823 of record MASP02000176.1, on the reverse strand, counting down.
TAGTTACGTCAATCAATCAATTATCATATTTACTAGTTATAAACTAATATATACTTAATATTAAGAATACTTCTAACCTCTCTATATCTAAATATATTGTAAAGAGATAGTTAGGGTAGAATAGCTTTAACTTAACTAAATATATAAAAGCTAATAAATCTAACCACAATATATACTAAAATCTCTAGCTAACTTAATAAACTTTAGTTTCTAATATTAGACTAGATAATATCTAATTAGTATTAATTTTCAGCCTAACTATTAGATTTAACTAACTTACTACTACTAGATTAAGATGAGTATCTATAAATAAATAGGAACTTAAAGCAAGTAAATACATTATTACTTATATATATAAATATAAGCTAATTCCTTAGATTATTAGTAGCAAAATAGTTAGCTTTCACTAAAATAGCCTCTATTTCATAGTAAACTCATTATTAATCAATTATCCAACTAACCTACATATCAATATTATTTAGAAGGATAATTACCTAACGTTAGTGCCTTTAAGTTTATGATGAATATTCTATAAACCCCTGAAAAGTTTATATAAGGTAAATGATATAAAGTTGAAGAAGTGTACTAAAGCTATTATATTATTACGAAGGAAGAGTTCTTCCTTACTAGATTTAACTCTATAAAGTATAATAAGTTTATAATATTTACAATAAATAGAGTAAGTGTCTTTAGGAAGTATTTAGTTATTACTATATACTTCTTATTAACTAACTATGTTTATAATTCGGTTATCTAAAATATTAAGAATGAAGAAATTCTTACTATTTTTAGATTAACTTAAGAAATATATATAGATTGATTGAATAGTTAATATAAAGAAGTTACTTAGATTATTATTCAAGAAGGAGAATATTAGGAATAGTATAATGAATTCTAGAAAGAAGTATAATTAGGAGAGAATCTAATTACCAAACTATATTTATTATATTTAGTATTATTAATGTAATTATACTTTATGATTGTATTAATATAATAGAATATATAAGATCATTTAAAAAAATCCTTTTTTAATTTAATTCTACTAAGATTTATCTATTTTACTTTACTATAACTACTAACTAGTTAATCTTTTCGAAGTACAATCCTGTTATTTGTCTATATAAGTAGAACCTCTTTATTATAATTGATAATTAAGATGAAACTCTTCTACAATAGGTAATTACTTTAAAATACTATAGAAAGCTTAAGATTCTAGTGAGTTTAATAGAGATTTTCTACTGGAAATAACTAAGAAATTACTAGGATTTTCTATAGAATTTCTTTAGGATTTGTCTAAGATTTTCAAGTAGATTTCTAGGAGATTTCCCAATACAATACCTTAGAAATCTATGTAAATATCTCCTAGGAAATAGAAGAATTATCAGCTTTTGTATTATTATCTTACTAGCACCAAAATATAATAATAACTTTCTTTTTAATATTTATAAGCTATTTATTAATTATAATATTAATTATAATATTAGTAAGATTTAGTTTACTAAACTAATAGCTTTAATTATAATAGTTATAGCTTAATACTTTTATACTTATTCTATACTTCTTTAGTTATAGTTAGCTATATGGATTTAATTTTACTATACGAATAAAGAAACGTAGTAGCTTATAGAATACTTAGCTTCAAGTATTCTATTTTATTCTATCTTTAAGAGATTATCCAAGTTCCTAAGTTTATAACCTTGATAAATACTTTTACCTAAATATATTACGTTTTAGCTTTACTAAGGTTTGTATTTTATAAATTATTACTATAAAGACTTATACTCCATAAGGTTAAGTATTAAAACTATAAGTAAAACTATATATATTAATAGATAATTGTTTTGATATTGATATTAGTTATAAGCTGGTATTAGTATAAATACTACTACTGGATATAGCTTATAGTTAGAATTCTATATAGAGTAAAGAGCTTAAATACTACTATATATATGAACAAAAAGTAAGTAAGTCAAACAGCGAATAAGAGGAAACAAAGTTCTACTATAATTATATTAAAGTTAAAAGTTAATTTATATTACTAGTAGAATATCTTTATCTCAATAACATAACGCTTTATCTTGAACGTGGGTAGAATTTAGTCTGAAGAATATTTAAATTCTAATATTAAGGTTATAATAAGTATGGAAATAAAGTAACTATAGTCTGTACGAAGTAAATCTCTAAAAATATTAAAATTATATATAAATAGTATTAAGGTACAAGAGTATAGAAGTATAATATTATAAGAGAAGAAAGTATTAGTTAGTTACTATTAATATGTTTAATATAAAGTAAATATACTAACTACTATCACTATAAAGTATTCAACTTAATATTAACTAGAAACTAACTTAAGTAGTTAGTTGAGATATAAAAACTAAACTTAATTCTCAGGAGAAAATAAATTTACTAATAAATAAAAAAGAAGGTAAGTTATTAATATCTCTCTAATAATATACTATATATTATTCCTTACTACTATTTAAACTAGTTATTAATAAGTATTTATATAAGTACTATTATTAAGTGTAATTTATAGCTTAAATTATATATATAATATAAAGTCTTTATACTACTATTAGTATAAAGTTAAAGTAACTTAAAACTAGTTCTTAATATTCTAGTTAGTATAAACTTCTTTTTTATCTCTTATAAACTACTTATAAACTATAAACCTATATTAGTACTTCTACAAAAAGTATTAACCTACGCGTGTCTAAGTTTAGGCTAGCCGCATTAAAGTAAGTTTCTATTCTACGCCTTGATTATAGGCAGTGCAAGTGTCTACTGCATCGGCTCCGCTCCCACTCACTGCATTGGTGGGCCCAGGGGACGCGAGATCCTTATACTTTTGTTGCAAGTGCCTGAGCAAGTACTACCTAGTCACCAGATAATCTCTTCCAGACCGGTACAGACGAACTCAGAAGCTTCATCTCCATCATTCCTAGCACTCTTTAGTAACCGAGACTTGAAGGGTCACGTGGCGTCCTATATAGACCCTAACTGTGCCTCAAGAAGTCCCTAACTGCCTCTTATAGGAGTCCCCCTTTTCTGCCTCTTTTTTTGGTTTCAGTATGCTTACAAGTCCATGTGACTCCCACACTCCTCTGGTCTGCTGCATGTGTAACTCTATCTCACATGGTGAACCATGCCGCTATCACCGGTGAATTCCGCGTTCAAAATATCTGCAATACAACTAAACGCCGGAGTTGCTAGGCCACCGTAGCCCGATTAGTAAAGGACACGGGTGAGGATGCGAGCTTCACGTCAAGTCAGCAATATGTCACCAAGTTGACCATGTACCAATGACTCACAGCTGAGAGAATCTAGGCTATCGGATATTTCCTTGATATCCTCCGCCTTCACGTTGCTAACGTCGGCCATGAGATACGCAATCTAGACAATCCAGCGTCAGTACTTTCTGGCCTTGCCGCAGGCCTGAAACTCACGTCGCCCTTGCTGTCGGTAATCTGCTTATCGACGTTGTGGTTGCCAAGAATCTCGTTGACTAGTCATAGTTAGCCCTATTATCAGATCTGGAGATATGGTTTCTCACCTCTGCGCAGCACACCGGGGATATTGCGATGAATGTAGATAACCTGATGAGCACGTCAGTTGCCATCATTGATGTCTTTGGTTCCGATTGGCTGCTGACCCGGGCGTGATCGGGTTCGTCTAGCGTCAAAGATCTCAAATTGACCTCAGGAAGGTTCACACTGTTCAGAGTCACACCCTGATTGATATAGCGCACCAGAGCCTCGGCAACTGTCTAGCGTCTTAGTATGGGAGAGAAGTCGTATGTTTAGTCCGCATACCTTCAACACCGATTGCCCGCTGGGCTTCTTCGGTGCTACCACCAATGTGGGGGGTGAGGATGATATTACTGAGATTGCGGAGGTCATCTCCCCAGGAGTTGAGGGAGCTGTTGAAATAGTCACCGTTAGCAGCCGGCTCATTGGGATACACGTCAAGGGCTGCGCCGGCGATCTTGCCACTGCGCATAGCGTTGATCAGAGCCTGAATGTCGACGACACTTCCACGACTCGCGTTGATGAGATAGGCGCCGGTCTTCATCCTGTCTAACTGCGCAGTCGAGATCATGTTCTTCGTCTCCGGAAGCTCGGGAACGTGCAAAGTGACGAAATCAGCCTCCTCCAACAAGCTATCTAGAGTAGGGACCTGTCTCGAGGTGCCCATGGCCATTAGATTCACGACGTCATAGTATACGACGTTCATTCCCATAGCCTCAGCAAGGACGGACAATTGAGAGCCAATATGCCCGTATCCGACGATACCTGGTCACTAATTAGCTCTGACCATCAGTATCGCAGGCGTACACCCAAGCAGCTTACCAAGCGTCTTGCCACGAATTTCCCAACACCTGGAGCTGACCTTGTTCCATGTGCCGCGGTGCATCTCGTTGGAACGGTCACCCAGCTGGCGGGCCAAGGTGATGATCTCAGCGATAACAAGCTCCGCTACACTGCGTGAGTTGGCAAATGGGGAGTTGAAAACGGCGATTCCATGCGCAGCAGCGTAATCGAGGTCCACTTGGTTGGTGCCAATGCAAAAGCAGCCGATGACGAGCAGATTCTTAGCCTCGCGAAGGACCTTCTCGGTCAACTTGGTCTTCGAGCGAATGCCAATGACATGAACATCCCTAGGCGAACAAACATGAGCGAGCGAGTTCTATTGGTGTGCCGCGGAGGAATCATGAACGCAGCGGCTCTCGATTCTGGAATGGAGCTCTCATGCCTACCGAATTTTTTCAATAAGCTGGTCCTCGGGTAGAGAAGTTTTGAGGGCCTCGACTTGGTAGCCCTGCTCAGTAAGTACATCCTTTCCAGTCTGATTGACATTTTCAAGTAGTAAAATCTTGATATCCTGAGTATCAAAAGGCTTCAGCAGCTTGGGGGCCGGCCTACGCGAGATAGCCAACCCGCCGAAACTGGATGGGGGCGAGTGGAAGGTCGCGGTGGGTGAGGTCGAGAGACCCAGGCTGGCTGAGACTTCGAGCTGCCTCCCGAGAGCAGACGTGCCGGTGATATCTTGCGCCGAGGCCATCGAGCGTGTATGCGTATTTTGTGCGAATGTGCGTGTGAAGTTGAGGCGGTAAATTTCTGAAGCGATTTTTTGAAGCGGGGCGGAAGGAAGCCACGGAACTGGGCCGAACAGGAGTTGCTGTAGGTAAGCTGCCAAGGTGCGACAAAGACTTCACCTAGCACAATAAACGCTCGTCAACCCGAACGGTTTGGCCAATTGATATGATGGCTTGATAAGATGCGAGATTGGGCTTGACCTGGTGTGAAAAGAGATCCCCTCGACGTGACCCCAACTTGAGTGTACTTATAATCATACAACACCGTGACGGGGTTTTTTGATAGAGAGCAGGGCTGAATAAACAAAATAGAATAGTTATTCAAGATCGTGCGTCACTAGAGAAAGCACAGCATACACAGTGTTCGACCACCTTAGCCTACTGTGTAGAGTGAGATATTCTTCTCGATATTCTTCCCATAGATACTTACTTAACTTGTCAGAAATAACACGTTCGAGCGGCAGAGTTTACACCGTTCGAGCCTCAGGCACTTATAGTATCTCTACAGGCCTCGCCCCACTTAAACCAGTTAAAATAGAGCCTTACGTAATATATATAGTTATATTTAATTATATATAATATACACTAGATTTTACCTTCTAATTATATATAATAATTAAAAGTCTTATAATACTAAAAAGCTACTAAGTAAAAAAGTATATATTATAATAGTTTCATATATTTTAAATACTAAAATATCTACTAAAAATATTTCCATTTTAATACTTAAGGAAGCTAACTAATAAATTACTTAATATAACTTCTTTAATGTAGAAGCTAAAATTTATAATCTATAAAACTATCTTAATTTTAAAGTGGATACTTAAAAAAACTTCTATTTAGAAGCCTCTTGAGAGCTTCTTATATATAACTTTCCTAAAGTAAAAAAAATAAAATATTTATAATAATATCTAAAATAAATACTCTAGAAACTTTAATTTCCTCTAATATTTTTAATAGATTTACCTCTATAAAGTAAATTTACTCTAAGAAGTTCTAAATTCTACTTAAAACTTCTAAATAGATCTATATTCAGAATATTATAAATTTTATAGAGAAGAATCTAAAAACTTATATAACTATCTATAATCTCTATAATATAAAGATTTAAGAGTATAAATATAAGTAATTAAACTAAATTTATATATTATTTCCAATTTATAAGTATATTAGTAATATATTTAACTATTAATATTATAATTTAGAGAAGGATCTTACTATATAGTTAATAAACCTCTGTAACTACTTTAATATTACAAATAATCTCTATCTCTAATAAATAACTACTATATATTATAATATACTATTGTGGTTATATTGAAGGTCTCTGACTATTTAAATCATATGCCTCTCGGGGTCCCATTTAGGTAAGTGCACCCGACAGTCGGCTCTTGCGCGGTTGCACTTCACAGGGGGGTCCCCAAAGTTGACAGGGGGGTCTGGAGAATTATCGGANNGAATTATCGGAGCGAAAAACGGTAGGGGGGTCTCCAGTAGTTACACTGTTTGTCACACTGTATATATATGGTATATACAGTATATATACTGAATACTTGTAAACTAGTTATTACTACTACTGGAAATATAGTCTGTATATATAGAGTATATACAGAGTATATACTCTATATATACTCTATATATACTCTGTATATACTCTGTATATACTCTGTATATACTCTATATATACTCTCTATATATAGAGTATATATAGGCTACATACTATATATATACTTTATAATAATCTATATATATTNNNTAGTTAATATAGCTTATAATAGTAAATTAAGTTAATTTAAGTTTCTAAAGATTTTATAATATTTAATATATATAGTAAGTATTTTAAAGTAATATAGTATATTTAATATTTTAATATACTAGTTTATTTCTATTTTTAACTTATATTCTATTAGTAATTAAGTAGTTTAATAAAATATTTTAGGTTTATTTTAATTATATAGATATATATAATATAATAAAATTTATACTTATTTTATATTATTGAAAAAACTATAAGTATATAAAAGTATAGTACTCTTAATATTTGAGAGTAAATAGTAGAAATAATATTTTTGAGATATTAATATATATTATAAATAAAGCTATAAAACTTTAGATTATTTACTTATTAGTATTTCCACTTTAGTATTCTATTTTTATATAAATAATAACTTAATTTTTCTTATTTTAAATATAATATTCTATAGTATTCCTTAATATATTTAATTACTTCTAGTTATAAGTAGAATCTCTAGTATTTTTACTATATATATATATATATATATATATATATATATATATTAAATATTTATAAACTAGTTACTACTACTATTAATTATATAGTATATATATACGCCGCATATATGCCGCATATATGCAGTATATACTCTGCATATACCTAGTATATACTCCGCAAATACTTTACAAATACTTCGCTGACAGCTAGTACAGCTGGCGCCAGCTGTTAATAGGGCTTGATATTCATACTGTATCGACCCCACCTCAGCCCCACTTAGGGCCTATGCAGGACCCCCCTGTTGACTTTCGGGACCCCCCTGTCAACTACAAACCCAACTCTTACCTCATAAACCCTATAGATAAGCTGGAGCTGAGGAACTATTTAAACAGACGAAACCTCAGGTAGTAAGCACAGTTAGTTAATATAATAACTGACAAATACAGAAAGTATGTCACAAAGGGGAGGTACAAGCCTACATCTATCATAGTTACTTCTTTTAAAGGATCATAATTAATTATCACGTGACGCCTACTGCCAGCTAGTTACACTTATCGCCAGTTATTAATAGTCGCCAGCCATTAACAGCTATTAGCAGGTACCATCAGCTGGTAGCAGTTACCACGCTTAGTTTCACAACCGGAAGGTACGCTATAACCACCAGTCGCGGTTACCCATCGCAGGATTCGAACCTACTGCACTTACCAAAAAGCAAGAGCCAGCCAGACATTAAATCACTACATCAGACGGAAATTATAATATACTATAGTTTCTTAAAATTAAATATTTTACTATAAAAATACTAACTAAAATATAATTTTAAAAATAATAAAATATAATATATAAAATTTAAATAGTTAACTATATTTCCACTATTATAGAGATATTTTAAATTAATAATTTTATATTTTTATTAGTTTACTTACTAAATAAAATATATTTCTAAAATTATATACTTATAATTTACAGTTAATTAGATATAATACTACTAAATAAAATTATCTTAACTATTATAGAAGCTATATAGTAGCTTTCTAAAACCCTCTATTAAAATAAAATTAACTATAGAGTATTTAATACTACCTTAAAGGTTATAAATAGTAACTTAAACACTCAAAATAATAAAAGATATTTTAATAACTTAGATAAAGCTCTATACTCATTTAAGAATAATAGAAACTATTCACTCTTACATTATTATTATATATACTTATTACTAAAATAGGCGCCAGCCACTTAGGCTGGAATAACTAAACAAACAAAATAAAACAACCTCCCCTAAACCTAATCCTTCAGCAATAGAAAATAGGGAGAAAAATCTAGAAAAATATATTAAATTAAGAGCATTATATTCGCAGATCTATAGCGTAAATAGCGTCTTAATCGTAAAAGTAGTACTCCAGATCGTATAGGGTAGTATAGTGTGTAAATTCTGTATGTTCTGCTATTATTCCCAAGTCGGGTACTGTAGATATAGATTTACAGCCTATATATATATACTACTTATATAATAACTGAAGCTTACAGCTAAGGCTTAAACTTATTATAATTCTCCCCTTAGATTTATAGTAAACTCTACGTTATAAGTTTAATAAAACTATCTATAGTATCTTAATTACCTCTATCCTAACCGTTCTAGTATATTCTCTTCTATCACCTTATCTCTATTAGCTAGCTTTATTTACTTATTATATATATACTAATAGTTATCCTAGAGTAGCCTTTAGACTACCTATAGCTATCCTCCCTATTATAGTAGTCGCAAAAATATATAGATAGTAAAGCTAGTAGGGATATTCTATTTAATCTAGACTTAGTAATTAATTTACTAATATATAAACTATTCTTTTATATAGTTAGAGAGTTATATAAAATTCTATAGCTTAAAGTAATTAGCTTATAGTAGGATTTACTTTAGTAGATAAAATATTAATGCTGGGAGAGTATAGTAAATAGGTATTAGAGGTATAGGTTTAGGAGGATTACGTAAAGGAGGTTTAACTCTCAAGCTTTACTAGACTACTATTAAAGAGGTAGAATTAGATTATTAGAATCTACTTTAGACTGTTTATTATAGTCTTAGTATTATCTTTTTACATTCTAGTATAGTTAACTTTTATAGTATACTAAGCTAGATTAGTATTTAAGCTTATAAATATCCTCCTGATAGCTGTAATAAATTAGTATTAAAAACTAATAATAAGTATCTGAAAAGTTAGTAGTTATTCTAAGTCTATATTACTAATTATAAGGGAGGATTCCTATAGATATTAATATAGAGTCTAAAATATTTACTAATAATTAACTTTCAGTATAAAACTAAGGAAACCTTATCTAGTTACTAATGCTACTTATCAAATAAGTACTATAGAGAGTTAATAATATTAAGAACTCTATCTCAAATAAAAATAAAGAAAAAATAAGAATACTTTAACTATTAAAACCTAAAGCTAGCTTTTAATTATTTAAAATAATAGAAATAGTAAAATAGTAATATTATTTCTATAGTCTTCCTCTTTAAAGCTTAGAGGAATACCTTAAAATCTAAAGTTTCTAATTCTAAGCTAAAAGAAGTAGAATCTCTATAAAATATAAATAGAAAAAAAAGTATAAATAAAAACTATCCTATAAGCCTATAAATTAGCATAAAAACACTTTAGATACTAATAGGTAAGAAATCCAGATTCTAGATTAGTATTTTAAGATATACTACCTTCCTTTCCAGACTTAAACCCAGAAGATAAACCTTAAATACAGAATCCTTCAATATTAAATTAATAATCTTTCTAATACTTAAAAGATATACTTATCTGTAAGTTAGTAGTATAGTATTATTATTATTATTACCTTCACCCGGAATTATAAGTTCCTCTATATCTTCTTCCTCCTTAATATCTATTAATTCTCCTTCAGCTAGAAAGACTCTCCCTAGTTCTGACTTTAATTCAGATCTGTAAATATCTAGATTAGTAGGTTCCTAATATCCAGCTAGTATTTAAATAAACTTTTATAAGTAGTTTCCACTATAGGTTAAATTTTGAATTTCTTCTCCAGATAGAATTACTAATCTATATAAGAAAGAGTCTAATATATATAATAGTATATAAAAAAGCTTAGTCTATCAGTATTTAAGCTTACGCTTTAATAACTTATTAATAACCTATTTTATATTATAAACTAATATAAAATCCCTAACTTCCAGTCTATCTTCTCAAACAATATTAGCCTGACAAATATTAAAATTATCTACAGCTTTCTTATATTAATCTATAATTATTTTCACAGCATTTTCTCTATCTTTCTCCAGCTAAGTAAACATCCTAATTTATAGTTATAATTCCTCCTTCTTTATTTATACTAATATCCAGTCTAAAACCCTCTATATAAATATTAGTATCTTAGGTAGTATAATTACCTTATATCTATACTTAAAGTAGAAGGAGGTATACTTTATTAAGATTCAAACTATTATCTAATCTACAAATAGTATTACAGATAGTAGGAAGTAAGAATCTTTATTACTATTCCCTACTATCTATACTAATAAAATATAAATAATCAGCTAGTAACTAACTTTAATAACTCTATTAGCCTACAGATTATAAGTAGAAGTAACCTATTACTTTATACTATACTATTTATAAAATTTTATAATATATTACTTATTCTTAGGATTACTATTAATAATAAGTATACTATAGAGACTATATTATATAATAACTTCTTCCCACAGGAACTTCATAATAGCTTTTAATATTACTCTATTTAGTTATCATACTTCTAGCTATCCTGTGAAAATATCTCTAGTTTTAATAAGATACTACTTACCTACTCTCTAGATATCCAGGTTAATATAGCTGAATAGATACTCTTACAGAATTATAAAGCTATAAAGGTTGCTAGTATATTAAGCTTAATATAATTAACAGTCTAGATAATATTTTACTGCTTTATAGACCTCCCTATATATATCTATCTAGTAGTATTAGTTAGTTAGTCTGTAAAAAATTATTTCTTAGCTATAGTATCTATCTTTATTATATACTGCAGTAATAAGCTTCTAATAAATCGCGAAATTATCTTCTACTCACTATAGCGTCAGCTTATACAGAATAGCTCTAGTGAAGAGTAGTTAATTATGCAGTTAAAAAGTTAATACTTTATACCTAAAAACCCTAAAATAAGTTAGGTTAATACTAAATAGCCTCTTTAGAGTTACTAAGTAGTAAGTAATCTACTGAAATTCACATAACTAGGTCTGTAAATCACTCAGTATAACACTGGGGAGTATTAATTCTAAATCTATATTACTACTAGTAGTTAGAGTGATATCTATATTAAAAACCTCCTTAATATATTACCTATTACTAAGGAAGTAAACTCTATTAAAAAAAACTTAAATATTTATATCTATAAAGAAGATTTACTTATTAATCTAGTTATTAATATCCTCTTCTCCTATATTATTAACTTTATTAGAAAGTCTAGAGAATTTCTAAAATAACCTATCAGCTACTAAGTTCGCTATTCTACTAATATAATAAACTTTAAAGTTAAATATCTTTATCTAAAATATCCAGCAAATAATAAAGATTTCTAGAAGATCTGAAGCTACACTATTAAGTTAAGCTATAAGTATCTTTATATCTATTTCCAGTAAAAAGTACTAGTTATATAGATAGTTATAAACTTACTTTAAAGTTTTTAATATACCTTAAAGTTTTTTCTTTCCTATATTATAATTAAGCTCCAGGCCTGTAAATAAATTATTCTTATAGTAGGTAATAACTTTCTTCTATTTAATAAATTATCTAAAAACTATATTCTAGCTAGTTCTACTAGCGTCCACTACTAAGTAGATCTAGCCTCCCTCTTAGCTATAATTAATAGAAATAAGTATAGAAGCACTATAAAGTTTATCTTACAGCTAACTTATCACTATCTTCTGAGGATTAAGCTATTAGAAAGGGATATTCTTCTTAAGTAAATTATTAAGTAGCTAGGTAATAGTAAAGTAATCTTTCACTTAAACCTAATAAAAAGTAGTAATATCTAAAAATAAACAAACTTTAGAGATATTATAGTATATTTTCTACTCCTTAATTTTAATAATCTTAGACTCTTCAGACTGTCAGCTATATATCCTACAGACGTAACTTATAATAGTAATAATTTCCTATACCTACTATAACTTAACTATTATAATAATATAGCTAGTAAACTTAATATTCACTAGAACCTTATTAATATTCTAAATATACTCTAGAATATACCTATAAATACCTAAATAATATAAATTATCTTCTCTATTATATATTATTATTAGCTTTTTAATTACTATATTATCTAGGAAAACCTTATAATCATTAGGAATTAAATCATAAAGAATTTTTATTATAATCCTTATAAACTAAATAATAGAGTTAGTACCTCCTATAGGTAAAATATAGTATCTTAGCAGACCTAACGGAGTCGCAAATATAATCAAGTTCCTACTCTTTAAGTCAAGAGGAATCTAATTATAACCTAAGAAAATATTAAGAAAGAATAAAAACTTGCATATACCAAAATCTTCCAAGAACTTATCTACCCCAAGTAGCAACTCTACATCTCAAATTATAATACTATTAATCTTTATAGTTAAGTTAATAAATCTTATCTTACTATCCTTCTTCCTAATAAGAAAGAAAGAATTTCAGTATACAGTATAGCTATAATCCAGAATTCCATTCTAAATACAAACTCTAAGGATCTTAATAATATTTTTAAATAGTCCCTTAGGGATTAGGATAGACTTTACTTACTATACTTTATATAGAATAGTCTTAATTATCTATAGTAACGCTACTAACTTAAGTAGCTTACTATAATAACTAAAGTTATAAGTTAGACCTTACTCTTATATTTTTAGAACTTCCACTAGAAGTTCTTTCTCTAGCTTATATAAGTAACTTACTAAATCTATAATTTTATTTAGATATTCTAGAATTAGATATTCCCTAATATTAATCTTTAAAAACTTTAGTATAATTATATCTATAAATTATCCCTTAGGACCGCTCTTAATAATTTTCTCCATTTCTACTTATACTTTTAACTTCCACTTAAGGTTACCCTCTAGAGTTATCCTATCAGATAGTATATTATTATCAGGCTGGGTTCATACTAAGTAATAAGATCTCTGAATAGGTAGGCGTTCTGCTATATAACTATTTAAACTTGTCTTTCCCCTCACTTAGCTGCTGCTCCACACTAGTATTTAAGCTTCACTGCCTGGAATAACTATTATTCCGGGCGCCAGTGTTCTCTTACGGGGGACCTAATAGGCCCCCAGTGCCCCCCCTCTCTGCTGTAGCCTGATATAATCCCCCCTCCGAGAGGTTCTATCCTCAGAACCTAACTACTAAAGCCCGGTATAGGGAAGTAGCATTCTACTCCCCCTCTAGTGCCTCTCATCAGTTAGAACCTGGGAGTCTATTCCAGGCTCTATATCTCAGCCTCCTGATGTTAGGTTCCAGCTAACGTTAGCCTCCTAAAACACATTCTAACTATAGCTATATTTTAGTTAACTTAATATCCCCCCTAAGGTAACCTATCTTCCTTAGCTATAAGGATATTAGAAAGGTTTCTTCCTTACCTCTAGCTATAGAAACTTTATATCTACTATATTTATAGTTTCTCTTCTTTTTAGAGATACTCTCCTAAATATCTTCTAGTAACTACTAGCAGGTTTCTTATTCCTTCCTATTTTATAAGATACTATTTTCAGTATCTAAATTTAGATATTATTTACTTTATAATTCTCTCAACCCTAGAGAACTATATTATCCTCTATACTACTTCTATTATCCTCCCCTAGTAACTCCTAGGTAACCTCTTTATTATTAAATTATATACTCTCTATCCTAATAAAACTCTTAACTACCTATAGCTAAGTAAAAACTATTTTTATTATTTAATTTCTTAACCTCATAGATATAACTACTATTTTCTTTCGTTAATAACCTTATTTTCAGGATACTAATAATAATAACAATAATATAATATCTACCCCCACTACTACTAATACTCTATCTCTACCTCCTCCTCCTACTCTAAAGAAGGAAGTAACTAAATCTTCTTATACTACTTATAAGCAGCTACCTACTAACAGCTCTAATAATAATAATAACTCCAATCTTATATATCCTATCCCCTACTGCTACTACCTTTATCTCTTAGCTAGCTAAAATCCCCAGGACCCTACTTTAATATTCTACCTCTACTATAAAACTACTAGTAGGTTTCTATAGCTTCCCTATCTTTATTACTCTAACTATTTCAGATACTAATAATAAATATTCTTATTATACTATTATATATAGTAAGGAGTATATTCTAATATATCTCTATCCTCCCTCTTATAAGCTACTCTTATAACTAAGAATTTCTTTCTAATATTTCCTAAACTACTTACACTACTACCTCCTCTATCCTAATCCTCTACTATCTTTTTAACAACTTTTTATTAGAGCCTAACCTCCTCACTATTACCTATAAAACTAAGGTAATTTTTTATATTTTTAACCCCTAATACCCCCCTACTAACCAGTTCTATAGGAGGAACTTACTAAAATACAGACCACAGCTAAGAAAACCCTCCAGGCCAAAGCCTCCCACACTAATAAGTCCAACACTAAACATAAAGCTAAAGACAAAGAGGCTAAATAACTAACCCACAAACGCTAAGTTATAGCTGCCAAAACTATAGCCTCTGCCACTTCGCAGTAAAACCGCCTCTTAGAGTGAAACTTCCAGGCTACTGCTGCCCTTCACCTAGTATAGGAGGTATAAACCTACGCCATTAAGGCCCAAACCGCCACCCTCACAAGCCTCCAGACTACTTTTCTAGAGTAATTTTTAATCTATTCTCGCATCATTAATACCCTTTTCCTCCCCTAGTATCCCTCTAGTAACCCCCTCTCTCCTAATATTCTTATTACAGTATACTAATAACCTTAATTCCTATTTACCTTCCCCTAAGAACTCTAATAAGAAGGATAATAATAATAATAATAATACTAGTAAAAATAACAATAATAATAAAGCTACTTAATCCTATTCCCCCCCGCTCCCCTACTAATACTCCATATTTATATTCCCTTTAGGGTTTAGTTACTACCTTTAAGCTTATTTCATTTTTCTCTAGCTTTCAGACCTAATATAAACTTCCCAGCCTTATCTCACTGATAACTTAACTCCACCACCCCTCCTGTAATCTACTAGTAATACTCTAGATACCTACTTTATACTTAGATCTTAACTCCTTTAAAATATAATATTAAAGTTCTTATAAGTTTTCCTTTACTCTATATTCCTTCCACTTAACTAAATACTATTAATTCCTTTAAAGCTCTTTATAATCTATAATATAGTTAACCTTATATATATTATCTCCTAGATCTTTAATAGGGACCACCTAAAACTCTAGTAGTTCTCTTCTATACTTTTCTAACTGGAATAAGGAAAAAATATTATAAATCTGATATTTTTTTTCAAGATTAAATTTAAACATTCATCCCCCATTAACCACCTATATCACTCTAAATAGCCCCAGATATTTATTAGATAGCTTCTTAGCTAGTTACTTTTACCTAATATTCTTAATAAATAGTAATATATAATTACTAACCTTAAAATCTAACTACCTCCTTCTCTTATTATACCACTTTATATATCTCTTATTTACCTCCTCCAGTAGGACCCTAAGCTACCTATAATATAACTAAAAGTGTCTCACTCTCTCCTCTACTATTAAGATAGCTTTAAGTTTAACCCCCTCTGGGATATTATTATAAGATCTTATTAGTAAATAACCTATTAAAATATCCACTAGTATCACTCTAGTAGTATTATAAATAGAAATATTATAGATAAACTTAGCTATAAGTAACTACTTTACTTAGTTATTCTGGTTGAAATTAACTACTACTCTCAGGAAGTATTCTATATTCTAATTTTGACGCTCTATTTAACTATCTATTTAGAAGTAATATACTATATTTAGTTTCCACTTAATAGCTAGTAAGTAAGTAATAAGCACTTAAAATCTACTTATAAATAGTAATCCTTAATCTGATATAATAGTCTGAAAGACTCTATACTTTAGGAGAATATTATTCACTAATAAAGCTATTAGTTTATCTACTATTAAAAACTCTCTAGTTAGTAAGTAGAAAGTATATTTAATGAATCAGTTAACAACTACTAAGATACTATTATAGTTTTTCCCTAAGAACTTTATTAACTTAGGTAATTTAGTAATAAAATCTATACTAATATATTACTATAGGCTATTAGGCATTAGTAGAGATGTTAGTATACTATACAGAAGGTAATACCTAGATTTCAATCTTTAGCATACTATACACCAGGATATATATTCTATAATATCCTTTCTTATTAACTTCTATTAGTATATCTAGCCTAACCTCTTAAGTATCTTAGTAACTTCTAGGTACCCTCCTAGGGGTTTATTATAAAAAACTATTAGTAGATCAACCTGAAGCTAGTAACTATTTAGGATAACTAGCTTACCTTAGAATCTCACTCCTCCCTTATTATTAAGAAACTACCTACTATCCCTCAGTTATAACCCCTCTCCTCCCCTTATAGTAGCTTCCTTCTACACCTCTCTAATTTCCTCTTCTAATATCCTTTCTAATCTCTCTAGGATAAGATCCTTAAAACTTATTTAAAATCCTTAATTCCAGAGGAATACTACTATTATTCAGTCTGGAAACTAGCTTAAGAAGTCTTTAAAGAAGGCTATCTTAGTATCCTAAGTCTCTCCCTCTGTTAGTTAGTAGTTAGGTTATCTAGAAAGACTATTAGCTAAGTTTTACTTTTCCAGCTAGTAGTTAATAATATAATTAAATAATAATATATTTTGTAGGAGTCTCACTTATCTACTATTAAGCTGAAGCTTTACAGCTAGATACTAATAACCTAAATAGTTAGTAATAAAGATAATCTTATATTAAGAGTATAAAAAGTAATACTTCTATATAAACACTATTTCATAGATAGCTAGTAACTCTGCCTCTAGTATCCTATATCTTAACTCTACTTCCCTTAATTTCCATGAGAAATATACTAATAGTTACTACCTACCCTCCTCTAGCTAGATTACTACTACCCCTATAGCAAAATCTGAAGCATCTATCTCTACCTAGATCAGCAGAGCTAAGTTAAAATAATATAGAATAGGGACCTTAGTGAACTTTTCTCTTAAGTCCTTAAAAGTTTCTATTACCTTAGAAGTTATTATATTTTCCCCCTTTACCTACTTAGTCAGTTAATTAGTAAGTTTAGTATTTACTATAGAGTAATTCTAAATAAATCTCCTATAGAACCTTATAAATCCCAAGAAAACTTAAATCTCTCTAACACTAATAGATACTAACTATTCCTTAATAGCTACTACTCTCTCCTCCTCTATAGTAATACTATTAGGGGAAACTATAAAACCTAGAAATTTGATAGTCTGCATATGAAACTTACACTTCTCTGGATTAGCATAAAGCCCTACAATAAATAATCAGCTGAGCATCTCCTTCACTACTTCCATATACTCCTCCTTTATCTTTATAAAAATCAGGATATCATCCAGGTAAACAATATAGGTAACATCCACAAAACTTACTAGAATATTATTAATATACACCTAGAAGGTTACTAAAGTATTGACAAGCCTGAATAGCATAACCTAATACTTAAAATACCTATACTATATCCTAAATACTATCTTTTACTTATCTCCCTCCTATATACGCACCCAGTGGTATACATCCTTTAGATCCAGCTTAGTGAACTATAAGGCTCCCTCTAGCTAGTCTAAGATCTTACTAATAAGAGGTAGAGGTATTCAGTTCTTAATAGTAATATTATTAAGCCCTCTATAATCTATATATAGCTTCAGCTTACCCCCTTTCTTCGGGATAAACAGGATTAACGTCCCCACTAGGCTCTAAGACACCCTAATCTATCCTTTTTCTAATACTAATACTAAGTATTATTATAATTCCTCTAGTTCTTTCTCCGCAAGAAGGTAGATAGAGCCCCATAGGGGCTCCTTACTTTTTTCTAGCTCTATCATATATATACAAGTATCCTTTTCTGCTAGTATACCTACTTTCTTTATATTGAAAATATAAACCCACTCTCAGTATTCTAATAGTAATTAGGCATCTCCATCCTTCTCCTTATTTATATCTCCCCTAAGTTACTACTATATAACCTACTGCTCCCCCTCCATTAACGCTAATAAAGCCGAAATTACTAGCATATATTTAGATTACCTCTTAGCTTTATTAATTACCTTAATTTTATATATCAGTTTAATATTACTGATAGCTAAGGGATAGGTCCAGCCTAGAGTTTTCCACTCCAGGTTTAGCTTCACCTTTCTACCTTAGGGGATCCCTAGGATAATATTATATTTACTAGCTTCACTTACTTAGAATATATAAGACTTTATCCTTATTATACTAAGGTTATCTATAATCTTCATAACTATAGTATATATTCCATACTTAAGCGCCACTCCCTCCTAGAGACCTAATATTTCTAGCCCTCCACTAACCTCTACAGATTTAATATTATATAATATATTCTAACCTAAGATATTCTTATCGGCCCCCAGGTTAATAAGTACTTTCCCCTTCCTCTAACTCTTCCCTATATAGACTAACACCTTAGCCTTAAAATGTTAGCAGAACTTCAGATCCTATAGGATTTAAATACTATTAACCCCAGTCACTACTAAGTGACAGAGCCTTCCTATATACCTAGATTCCTTACATATATAGTATATATCTTCTTCATACTGGTAAGATATATAGCCTATCTTACTACAGTTATAGTATTTCAGAAGCCCCCTGGAGGCTATAGTTCTAGCCTGCAAGATACCCTCTTACTTAATCTCAAGTAATATAGCCACAGCAGTAGACTACTCTCTAGACCAATTCTCACTACTTATCTCTCTAGTAGGAATTACTATTAGTACCACTAATAGTCTGCAGTTTCTCCACTTTAGTATCCTATAGGTAGGATCCGCCAGAATTAACCTACTCATAAATTATTTAACAGTCTCCACTTATTTAGCAGTATAGTTCAGTTCCTAGTGAGTTACTAAGAGGCCCCTAATTATAATTACTCTCTTTAACTCTAGTAGTAAGTAGTTAATAATATTAATAATATAAAGCCTCTCTAGCTGGATATCTAAATATTCAGCCTTAATAACCTTATAGATATTAATAAACTACTAGTAAGTTTAGCTAACCCTCTACTATATAGCATCTAACTAAGTAGATACAGTAATAACCCTAATATTAACATTATTTATACTTAACTTAAGCCACTCCTCTATAGCTAACTAGGTAACCTGCTTAATATCATTACTATACATAATAGAGACCTACTTAATCTAGCAGCAGGAGGTAATACTTTTGAGGTATAAGCCTGTATACTAGACCTTATCTTTATCTGCTGCAAAATCATCTTCTACTATAATAAACTATCCTCTAAATTTAAATAGAAAGTTATTAAAATTAAACTAACTGCCCCCCTTATAATAAATAGGAGCAAGCTATTTCACTAAGAGGTCTCCTCTCTACCTCTTAGGCTCTAGATTAGGAATAGTAGAACCCCTAATAGTTCCCTCCTCTATATCTTCTCCTCTTCTTAAAATTATTAACTTCTCTAACTTCCACTTCTTTCTTAATTTCATTATTTCTTCCTTAATTAATTAATTAAGCTCCACTTTAGAAAAGTTACTATCATTCTGAGGGAGCTACTACTCCCCAGGATTATTAATACTACTATTAGTTACTATAGGAATTAGTTCTCTACCTATACCTAACTCTCCTAAGCTATTAACAGTATACTACACTTAGGTGATTCATACATATAACGCTATTATAATCCTACTGGTTAGTATACCTAAAAGTAAATAAAAGTTCAAATATATCAGATTAGGTTTATACTAAATAATAGGATCTCTAAATAAGTAAGCATTCTACTATATAACTATTCAAACTTATCTTTCCCCTCACTTAGCTGCTACTTTACACTAGTATTTAAGCCTCACCGCCCGGAATAATTATTATTCCGGGCGCCAGTATTCTCTTACGGGGGACCCGATAGGCCCCCAGTGCCCCCCCTCTCTACTATAGCCTGATAATTATCAATCAGGTTAATCTTCTTATTTTTTATCTTATATATTATATTAATATTCTTAACTGATCCTCCTTATATATTTACTATTATTATATATTTAGTTACACTTAGGAAGCTTTCCTCCTAGTTATTAAATATAGTATCTAGCGTCACTACTACCTCCTAACCTCTATAATACAGACTCTTCTAACTCTTCTTCCCTCTTACTAAAACTTACTATACTGACAGTTTAGATCTATAAAAACTATAGAAATACTTCCTATTATAAGATAAACAGTCTAGACTATATTTTCCAAACAATATAATAATATAGTAAATCTTCTAAACTTTTAGCTCTATAGCTTAGTAAACTAAAACCTCTAAAATCTCCTGAAACTCTTTCTCTAAATTATTAATCACTATAATAACCTCTTTATTATTATCCAGCTATACTTAAACCTCTTTTAGTACCTAGTCTCGCAGCTATAGCGTGAAATCTGTAAAATCTAAATTAAAAGTAAATAGTAGTATATCTAACTCTTCCTCCTCCTCTTCCTTATATTAACTATTTCTTCCCACAAAAAAATAGTTATCTGCTAATATAGAATTATCAGTAGAGATTACTAGTTTTCCTCCCCTGTAGGAAAAGAAAAATTATATACTTTTTGAATCTAGTTAAAACTACCTATATCTATAATAATATTATAGAACTTCACTATTAAGTTAAGCATATAGAACAACAGTAGGATATTCAGCCTATTATTCCTAAACTAAAGCATACCCACAATCCAGTTTAGAGTATAATCCAGTATTATTCTAATCTTAATAATAAATAGAGTATCCAAAACTAAATTCTTTATAATATAACCTTTAGGTATAATAAAAAATCCTATATTAGAAATATAATAATTACCTAACTAAATATCCTCTATTATTACTCCAGTAAAATCAGTTATATAACTAATATTAATAATACTATAGAGACCCAGTCTTATTAGAATTATATAGAACTATAAATTAGCTACGTATATATACTCCTCCAAGATAATATTAATTATAGAGTCTATATTAATAATTCTACAGACTTTTAAGCTTACTAAGCCTACAAATTAAATATTAATCTAGAAATATATTATAATAAAGTTATATACTATTGCCAGAATTATTATTATCTAGTCTACTATAGAGATAACCTTAACTATAAAGCTTACTACCTTAATATCTACACTATAACTCTAAATAATATTACTAAGTTAAATCTATAAATATATCTCTTCTATATTACTAAATATTCCAGAGGGCAGAGAAGTTATTACTACTTATAGCTTAATATACTTATAATTCCAGCACTCTATCTACTTACAGATTACCTAACTCTACTTTCCAACTTTATTATAAAGTCCCACAAAATCCTTATCTAAAGAAAGAAAAATATTCTAAGTTTCTTTATTATTAAAGTAACTATCTATAACTATCTTTATATACTTATAGCTAACCTGAGTATATATAAGCTAGTTATAGTGAAGTAGCTTCTTAGGAACCGAAACTTACCTACTAACTTTCTTATAATAAATATAGTATATAAGACTTTAGTTCTCTTCACTATTTAAGACTATAAATATAGAAATCTTACTCTTACTAGCTTTCTAAGTAAGCTACTAGTAAGATAGCTTCTCTATATCAGATAGTATCTCCTTATTATTAGATATAAACTCTATCACTCTCACGCCCTTAAATATCTATATAATTGTAAGCTTATAATGTATAATAATTGGATTTATAAATATAACAGTCTTTAGCTTATATAAGTTATATAGTAAATAGTAATTATTAGTTAGCTTTATCCTCTCTACTACTCTAACCTCCTCAGAAACTATTCTCTCTAGAATCTTCTCTAAAATTATACTAATATACTCTACTAATATAGAACTAACCACTATAATATCTAGAATTATATAAATATCTTCTATCTAGCTTCCCCTCCTCTCTAGTATTAACTAACTTTTCTATAGAATCTTTATAGAGATAGATATTATTAACTAAACTTAAATAGTCTAACGCTTATACTAAAATCTAGTAGTAGTAAACTACTATTATACTTCACTCTAAGTATATTATTATAGTAGACCCTAGAAGTTAGTAAACTAGATTTACCTATAAGCTAATACTACCAGAACTACTAGAAACTACTAAAACTTCTTAGTAATAAAGAGAAAAACTATCTTACAGTCAGGCTAGTTACTAGCTTATCTATCAAAAATAATATTACTTTTAGTTTTTTCCAGATTCTAGTGGATCCACCTAACATAATAGTAGTAGTTAAGTATATTAAAATAACAGATACCTTCAGAAGTATATTATAATAGCTACCAGTATACAAACCTCTAATAGCTATCTATTCTACACTAATAATATAATATAGAAGTAGTCAGTATAAATTAATCCTAATACGTATTATTTTAATAACTAAGTTAATCTTAAAACCTACTTCCTCCTTTCCTATAAAACTAACCTTTATAGTCTCTACCACACTAAACTACTAAATCTATAATATAAACTACATAACTATTATAATTACTTAGCTTAATAGTATATAATTCTGCTACTAAACCCTAAACCTCTCTAAAACTATCTATAAACTCTTATAAACTAGCTTCTATCTTAGTAATAATCATCTAATTAAGATTTAAGTCTTTAAACTAACTTAAAGCTACTCACTATCAGAACCAAGTTTATCCATAACTATATTAGCCTTCTTAGCAGCCTTCACAACCTTAAACCAGGAGGCTATACTTATAGAAACCACTAAGATTCCCATAGAAGCTAGCTAACTAGTTAATTACTTAAGGAGGATCTAGTTACCTACCTATCAGGCCAGCAAACACTTAAAAGAATACTAGAATACCTCAACCAGCTAAGAAATCTTATAGTAAAAGTCCCTAGCAATCTCCTTAAGAGATTAAAGTGGAAGTTAGTATAGAGAGATATAAATAAAATTAGTATTAAGTAAAGTAATATCCCCACAAATTCTCACTCTCTCTCAAAAATCATTCACAGTAGTCAGATAGTTAACTACTCCAGATAAGTCATTAGAAGCTAGATTAGTATTATAACTTATAGCGTAAAGTTCCTTATTAGGGTTACAGCTAACTATAGGATCTACAATATTATAGATACTTATTAGAGTATCCCTAGCTGCCCACTAAGTATACTTATCAGCCACTATAACTTCAATAGTATACCTATACTATATACCATAATAAAAAGAGACTTTAGTAACTATCTTATACTCTAGCTTACATAATATCTTAGATATAGCTTTATAGTTATCCAGAAAGTTAGAAATATTATTACTTATAAACTTAGGGATATTCTCAGACTAAAGAACTATCTTTATTATTATTAGCTAAATAGATTGAAATTTAGAGAGTATTATAAAATCCCCTATAGTTATCAGATAGTTAAGTAAAATATTAGAAATCTCAGAAGTAGACGCTTAATAACTTTAGTCTGCATTATAGTTAGATAAAGAAGTATCACCTAATTCCTCTAGAATATTTATTATATAGAGTTAGATCTTCTTAAAAGCTAGACTATCAAAAGACGGACTAGTAATAATTAGCTAGAGAAACTTAAAAACTTTCTCCTTATTAGTATTTAATTATTTAATAGTTATTATAATAAATATTATATTTTTAGTTATTTTTTAATTATTAGTATATAGTAATAAAGTAAATTTTAATATTATGTAAAAAGATAGCTACCTTAATTAAGGCTAATCCCTCTAGTATTTTCTCTCCAGACTCCCCTAAATACTCTATTCTTACCCTTATATGGAGTTAAACCTATAAATTTATTCTTCTCCTTCAGATTTTAATATTAGCAGCGTAAGTTTATATCTTCTGTAGCCTTCCCTATCTTACTACTTTTTAGTTATAATATATTATATAATATTTTTATTATCTTTCTATAAATCTTTCTATCTTATAAGTAACCTATTTCCTTATTAACTTACCTCTTCTTATATTATTTTACTACCCCTTAATAAGAATTAAGTAGAGTAACTTTATTAGACTTATCAGTCTCATAAAACTCCCTTCAGCTTAATAAGCTATCCTAGATTTTCTAATTTTATATGTAATTCTTCTTTATCTTCTTCATTATATCATTATAAATTAGATACCATTTTCTAGGCTAAATTAGAAACTTTACTCCATTTTCATAAAAAAGACAGATATATCTTTAAGTTCCCCACGTTACTTTTAGGATCTTTCATATTCCCACTAATTTACAGTTAGAATATAGCTATTATTCTTCACTATTTATTAATATTAAGTTTATAAATAAGCTTATTATAACTATATAGAACTCAAAAAGCTCCATCTAGAAATCTTAAGGTTCTTAATATTATCTAGTTAGTTAAGATAATATATTATATTATAATTTTTAATTTTAACTTATCCAAAACAGCATAAAAATACTTCCTTATCCTAATCCACGAGGGACCAAGAAGAGATATATCCACCTCTAAGCAGTATTAAAATAGGCGCTAGCTGCTTAAGCTAGAACAACTAAATAAATAAAATAAAATAACCTCCCCTAAACCTAATCCTTCAGTAATAGAAAATAGGGAGAAAAATCTAGAAAAATATATTAAATCAAGAGCACCATATTTGCAGATCTACAGCATAAATAGCGCCTCAATCGCAAAAGTAGTACTCCAGATCATATAAAGTAGTATAGTGTGTGAATTCTGTATATTCTACCACTATTCCTAAGTCTGACGCTGCAGACGTAAGCTTACAGCCTATGCGTACGTACTACTTACATAACAACCGAAGCCTACAGCCGAAGCCCAGACCCATCACATTACTTATATATAAAAATTAAATATTAAATATTATAACTAAAAAGAAAAATTAAATAATAAATAATTTTAAATCCAGACCTTTTAAAAAAAATTTAAAACTGTAAATAATAGTAACTATTTAGTTACTTTTACTTTATACCTATAGCGATACTTAAGCTCTTCACTCTATATATAGTTTTAACTGTAAAACTTACCTAGTAATAGTATTTATACTAATACTAACTTATAACTAATTTCAATAGTAGTAAAATTACTTATTATTATAGATAATTATACCTCTAATTATAATATTTAACTTTATAGTGGAGGAAAACCTTATAGTAATAATCTATATAGTAAGAACTTTAATAAAGTTAAGATTTAATATATATAGCTAAAAGTGACCACTAAGGTTATAAAGTTAAGAATCTTTATAAACCTCTTGAAGATAGGATAAAATAAAAAGCCTGTAAGAGCTAAGTATTCTATAATTTATTGCTCTTCCGTATCCTTCACGATAGAACTAGAATTCCCCTTAAATCTATACAGCCACCCGCAACCAGGGGATTATAATAGCGGATACTAAATAATAATAGTAACTATATAATTAGAATTCCAGCTAAAATAACTATAATACTATATAATAAACTTACTATATAGAGGAATCTTTATAATATTCTCTCTAAAATTTATTTATTTTTAATTTAAACATTTTAGTTTATATTTTTTAAGATATTAAGTATTTTATAATCCTCTAAGAAGCTTCCTCTAGAGATTATATTTAGTATAATATTAAGTTAGTATTTATTAAAAACTATAGAGATATTAAGATTAATATTATAACTTCAGAAAGTAAGAAAGCTAAGTTATACCTCTATAATATTACTCTCTATATCTTTCTAGCTATAAATTTTACCTTTTTTTAGTAGTTATAAAAGTAAGGTTACTGATAAAATACTAAATTATATTATTTCTTTTAACTATAAAGAAGTAATTACTTAGAGATTATAGCTATTAATATTTAATATAACTAATAAATCCTCAAATACTATATACCCTACAAAAGGTTCAATACTTCAGTAGTATAGTTAGTATAATATAAACCTTCTTCTAAATATTATTAATACTAGAGATATATTATAGAGATTATTTAAAAACCTCTAAGAAATAATAGATAGTTTTAATATTAACAGCTAGAGTATTCTGAGAGAAAGTCTCTTAACTACCTTATCTTAGCTATATATAGTATTTAAATTACTACTAGTTACTTAAAATATAATAAATACTAACCTACTTAGGGAGTATATAAAACTTACAGTATTAGTAAGGTAAAATAGATTATTTACTATATAAAGTATAAAAGTATATTATATAATATTTCTAGAGAGTATATTATATTTAACTTTCACTCTTATTACTAAAACTATAATAACTATATCTCTTTCTTAATATTCATAGATAAAGCTACTAATTACTTATCAAACTTTTATCTTATAAACTATATTAAAGTTATTATAACTATAGCTTTCAATAACTTTATCTTACTTCTTAAATACTAATATAATATTAATATTAAGATTTGTAAGTATAATAATAAGGTTTCTGAGTATAAGAAACTGAAATTTACCCTAAACACTTAAGATATTTACCTTAAGCTATCTATATTATATATATAAACTTAAAATAGGAATATAAAGTATATTAAAGTTATTATTAAAACTTATATGAAAGCTATAAAGTAAGGAAGGAAACTACCTTTCAATTATTAACTTAAAACCTTATAAATAGCAGTATTTCTTTATAACTATATACTAATAAGTTTTTTAAGCTAGTAAATATTATACTAGAAACTTTATAAGATTACTTGAAAAGATAATATTATAAAGCTAAATTTAACTTACCTTTATATATATAACTATAAGTATTTTATTCTTACTATGAATATAAAACTTAAGTGTTACTATCTTACTTATCTTAAGAAGTATATTTTTATTAGAATTTTAGTTAGCTATACTTTAACTAACCAGTTTTAAATATAAAGCCCTTTATAAAATAAGGTTATTATAACTTATAATATCTCTTTTAATAAAGTAATATCTTTTAATAGAAATTTAACCTCTCTATAAGATACTTTTAAGAAATCTAATTTTAATAAGATTTCTTATTAGCTATAAAAATAATTAACTACGGTAAAACTATATAAAGCTAACTTAAATACCTACTTAAACTCAAATAAAAAGCCTAATAAGGTAATCTATACTAAAGATATAGAAGGTAGCTATAAAAGCTTAAAATCTTATATTTATATTATAGCTAATTCTAAGTTCTCTGAAACTTTATATAAAACTATAAAGTTTATATTATTAATCTCTCTAAAGTTACTTACTATATTCTTCTATAATTCTATTTATATAGATAAAACTATAGAGAAGTGAAGAAATTAAATACCTCTAGAGAAAGTAAAATATAAGAAATAGATAAGGAATTATACTAAAGTAGCTAGAAGATCTTTATTTAAAGCTACCTTTTTAACTAGTATTCTTTAGTTATTTTAAGATACTTCCAGATACTTCCACTTATAGCTACAGAATTATATAAATTATTAGCTAGAGAGAATTTCTGAGATTTATACTTTAAGAGAATTCTAAAAAGTTATTATAAATCTAAAAGATAAGTTTCAGCTATAAGGTAAATTAGATATTAGAAAGTATTTAAGATATAGGAAAGTAGAAACTTCTATTTTATGAATTTTATAGTAGAGATTATTATTATTACTAATATTTCATTAATAATATTTACTTATTTATATATTAAAGCTATAATAGTAGCTAAAAAGATTTATCTTAGAAGTTATATTAAATTACACTTCTAGAGTAAGGTTAATAAGATTCTTATAAAGAACTTAAAAGTTCTAAGTTACTATTAGATTTATATTTATAAGCTTAATAAATATAGATACCTCCTTAAAATTAAGATTTAGCTTATTATTTATAGGGACTAATAGCTGCAAGATAACTATAAGATTTATATAGCTATTTTGGTAAGTATATTTTTTTAAATTCTTATAATAATTATTAACTATTTTAATCTTAAGCTATTTCAATATTTAGTTACTTTTGCTTTATATCTATAGTAGTATCTAAGCTTTTCACTCTATATGTAATTCTAACTGTAAACCTTACCTAGCAACAGTATTTATGCTAATACTAACTTATAACTGGTTTAAATAGTAGTAAAATTACCTATTATCGTGGATAATTATACTCCCGATTGTAATATTTAACCTTATAGCGGAGGAAGACCTTATAGTAACAATCTGTATAGCGAGAGCCTCAGTGAGGCTAGAGCTTAACGTACGTAACTGAAGCTATTTTAATATAATATAGTTAATATTTCTATTTAAGTAATACTTAATAAAGTAATTGATATAGAGATACTACTTAGTTTTTAAAAGCTTAGAAAGATCTACTATCTACATAAAGTACTTTATAGTCTTTAAAGGTTTTCTCTCCTTTAGTAGTATTATCTAGAGGTAGATCTTAAATATCTTAGTTTTAAGCTTACTATAGAAAAGTTATATTACTAGCTTAAGAAGTATATTATCTTCTTTTACTTTATTAATAACTATATATTTTTCTTCCCCTTAGATAATATATCTAAAATATTTATATTATTAATAAACTTCTGAAAGAAATATTATCTTAAGAAAGATAAACATTTATAGTAGTTTCTTAATATTAAGATTATTTAAGATTAAATAATATAATAGCAATAGTTTTCTTAAGTAGTTTATATTAAAAAACTTCTTAAGTATCTTTTAAACTATATATAGTATATTAAATAGTTTAATATTTTCTTTCAGCCTAAAGGATTTCTTCTACAGTATAATTAAACCTTCTATATAGAAATTAAATACTACTAATAAGATATTAACTTTATAAATTATATTATAGTTATAATAAAATTAGATATTACCTATATAGCTAGTTAATTATCCTATTTTAACTAGAACCCTAAAGATAACGATTAAGTTAAAGCTAAGTAAATAATATAGTATTTTAGTAAAACTAAAAATCATTATCTTGCGCTTAGCTATAAGCTTAATAATTTATAAAATAGCTTTATTATTACTATAAATACTAGTTTTATAGATAATAGTAAGAATTGAAATAACTTTCAGGTTTATATTACATAATTTCTAGTAGTTTTATAGTATAGTAAGCTAATAAATAAGATACTATTATTGCCTTAATAACTAAAGTAAAGTTTTTAACGCTATTATAAATAATACAAGAAACTATCTTCGCTAGCTACCTTATTACTATACTATAAGTAAACCTTATAATAAATATATTTAGTGGAGGTAAAATATATAAACTTTATTCAGTAGTCTAAATCTAATATAATAATTAGTAAATAATATATTTTATAACTACTAAAATAATATAACTATATATAAAACTATAAGATATTAATATTTATAACGATTAGTTATAGTAAGAAGTTTAGTGAAAACACTTTAAAGTTAAATATATATCTTTAAGAGACCTTATAGTTAACAGCTTTAAAAGGTCTCTCTAAAGCTACTAGTTTAGTATTTTTATTACTTAAATTAATCTAATAAATTAATTAACCTGCTTGAAAGTATACTAAGAGGAGGAACTTTAAGAGAAACTATTTATATTAATATTCAAAAACCTTAATAAAGCTTTTAACTATTAGTTAGAACTTATAAACCCTAACTTTAATAGTAATATAGTTAACAAAAAGCTTAGGAGCGTCTAAAGTACCTAAGATACTAGAGGGTATTCTTAGCCTAAATAATAAGAGATACCTAAATAACCTATAAATAATACTATTCTTCCTACTATGGGAGTGAAAGTTTAATAAGAATAATAAAGCTATAAAAGAAATCTCTCATAAGATATAAATAGAGTATTTAAATTAGTATTATTTAAAAGAGCTAGCCTATAAGTGTAACCCTTAAGGCTGGAGGAGTATACTAGAAATAATATATTTAAGTAGTAGAATTTATAGTATTTAAGCCTCAGGCACTTATAGTATCTCCACAGGCCTCACCCCACTTAAACTAGTTAAATTAGAGCCTCGTATAGTATATATAGCCATATTTAGTTATATATAATATATACTAGATTTTACTGTGAAGGGCTGGCCCCGACCGGGGGGCGTAGTGCTGCAGCCAATAGCATCTCGGCCTCCAGTACCCGTATGCGCATTTGCGCACGCATACGACAGTACTACCAATTAAGCCATACATTGTGGCCTCGTCAAAAGGTACGTAACAACAAGTCGTCCACTTGTTGTCTGGCTGCACTTAAGTAGGGTGTTCCATAGCATGTTCCGTACGGGGCTGGCCAGTAATATTTACACCCTGATTATATATAATATAACTTAGCTAACTATCAGAGGAGTTCACTATAGCAGTACTAAGCTGCTGGAGCTACTAATAAACCTAATTTACCTTATATTTATAGCTACTCTCTATCAGAAGCTTAGTTAATATAACTATAGATACCTCCCTAAATTACCATTTTAATACTAAGTTATAATTATCTATTTACTCGTAATAAGTAGTAAAGCTTATTATATTACTGATTGAAAAAACTCTAATTAAATCTCTAAATTATATATATCTAGTTTACCTAATTAATTAGTTACTCTAGCTATTATTAGATACTGATCTATTACTATTCTACTAAGCTGTAAGTTACCCTATATATAAACTACTAACCTACATACTATACCTTTTACTTAGGTAGATATAATATATTAATATTAATTCTATAATCATACTAATTATAATTAATATATATTATAACTTAAGATTAAATTAATTACTAACTTCCTAATTCTAAATACTTTTAACTTACTCTGACTTATTTCTCTACGTCTTCTCTATTTTATTCTTTCTAAACTAACTAAATTAAATAATTGGAATATTTTACTTAAGAATACCCCAGGTAACCTATTAATACTAAGAGCTTTACTTCTATTAACCTGATATCCTAAAAGAGTTACTATTTTACTTTAGAAGAAAATATAGCTAACTAATTTTACTAGTTTAATTACTAATTATAGAGATTATTATCTCTAAAGAGTCTGTCTAATTAAGATAGTAAATAAATAATTAACTCAGATACTTACTTAATATTATTATTCTAATTTAACTATATATATTAATATCTAAGTGTCTTAATATAGATAGATTTATTTAGTAATCTAATAGAATAATTAATATTATTCTATTTAAACTAATTCCTATAGATATTAGATTTATTATTACCTACTAAGCTAATAACTTTAGCTAAAAAATAGCTTAGTATTTTAAATAGAAAGATATCTATATACTTATCTATCTGTTAGTCTCTCTAACTTAATATATAGTAGCTTTATAGGAAATATATTAACTATAAGATAGCTAGCTAGACTTTACGTTTTACTTTAAATAAGTTAGTAATTTAAATCTTAACTTCTTATAGGTTCTCTATATTCTAAATATATAATATAATAGAGATATAGTAGTATTTCTAGATAGTACTCTATATTGATTGAAAAATATATTAAATAAATGTATTAATATAGTTATTTGAAAGGTCTCTAACTTTTCTAAATTATATATCTCTCGGGATTCTATTTAGGTAGTTATATCTAATAGTTAGCTTTTGCCTTATAAACTCTATAGATAAGCTGAAGTTAAGAAACTATTTAAATAGAGGAAACCTTAAATAGTAAGTATAGTTAGTTAATATAATAGCTAATAAATACAGAAGGCATATTATAAAGGGAAGATATAAGCTTATATCTATTATAGTTACTCTTTAAGAATTACTATAGAAATTATATAACTATAGCTAACTGTTAGTATTTATTACTAATTATTAATAGTTACTAACTATTAATAACTAATAGTAGAAGCTTTCAGTTAATAGTAGTTACTATATTTAGTTTTATAACTGGAAGGTATATTATAACTACTAGTAATAGTCACCTATTATAGGATTTAAACTTACTATATTAACTAAAATAGTAAGAACCAGCCAGATATTAAACCACTACGTCAAATAAAAGTAAAGAAATATATAATAAAGTTATCACTTAAAATTATATAACTAAAGTTAAAATTATTCTGAAAGAATAACTTCTAGCTGAAATTATTAGTTAGATTAATATTAATAGAAG
Organism: Colletotrichum lindemuthianum; assembly: GCA_001693025.2. NCBI lineage: Eukaryota > Fungi > Ascomycota > Sordariomycetes > Glomerellales > Glomerellaceae > Colletotrichum > Colletotrichum lindemuthianum. Next base: position 4,246 of record MASP02000176.1, on the reverse strand, counting down.
TATTAAATCTCTTGATTCGAAAACTAAGGAAAACTTAAGAATATATTATTACTGAGCTATTATTATCCTCTACTAAGTAGAATATTAAGATATAGTCTCTCGAATAAATATCCTTCTATCTAAGGGTATGATTCTTAGAAGTATTATTAGGTAATTTATTAAGAGATTATTAAATCTAAATCTATATAGCTAGATAATTACTATACCAATATTAATACTTAATAGCTTAAAAGATACTTATAGAACTATTCTTGATATCTATTAAATTCTAGAGGGTTATTATATAGAATATAATGAATAGAAAGTAAGTAACTAAATTGAAATTTTTGAAACGATAATTTAAATCTAATATCCTAATTAAGAAGTTAATAATTCATTTATTGAAAGGTTTAGTCTTCTTAGTTTCTTAGATTAGATACTAAATATTTATTATATGGGTTACTTCATTAACGTTCTAGTTACCTAGAATATTAACGTTCTGGCTACTTAAATAAACTATTAGTTTAATAATGATAATAATAATAATTAATTGTTTAATGACAATCCTCAGTTTTGATATTAAGTTAGTTATTAATAGTCTGGTAGATTCTAATAGTATGTATAATCTTTCTAATTTTAATAATAAGTAGAAACTAACTAAGAAATAACTAGTTAGATATAACTAGTTAGATATAACTATCTAATACTGCCTTAAATAAGAGAGATAGAAATATTAATTTTGACTATTAAGATCCTAATAGATTATCCCTTCTAGGAAGAGAAATATTAACTAATAAATTTATTAGTAGTAAGAGAATTCTATCTAAGAGAGAGATTATCTATACTAATTATAGTAAGACTAACTATAAGAAACCTTAGTATACTAATTGAAAACCCTTTTTGTAGAAATAAGCTTATTTGTAAATAGTGATTTTCCTTAGTAATATTAATTATAATAGTAGATGTTAATTCTCTAGCAATCTTATTAATATTTATTCTATAAAACTCTACTTTAGTTAGGAGATTAAATCTTACTTATCAACTAATATCTACCAAAATAAATAAACTTTAGATTCTAACTTAGCTTAACTCTATATCCTATAAGAGTTTACTCAGAGAATGTAACTAGTTACGTAACGTAGTAAGTATTTATCCATTATTAATAAATTAGTAACTTTACAAATTGAATTTGTCCATAGTATATTTTAGTTACAATTAATATAGAGATTAACTATATAGTTCCTCCATATCCTCAAATAGAAGAAACCAAACTAATAGCTAAATTTAACATAGCTTTAATGAGGTAAATGAAAGTTAATATAACTACTATACTATCTATATTAAATAACTCTAGCTTGTAATCTAACTAATAAGTTAAGTATTTTAACTTTTTAGTTCCCTAAACAGAATCTTCTTGACTATTAAGAGAATATTAGATAGAAATACTACTTAACTAATCAACATCTTAGATTCAGAAAGCTAGAAAATCTAAACTTAATAATAATATTCTTACTGGATTTATTAGAGGTAAATTAGTCTGTATTTAAAGCTATATTGTTAGAAAGAAAGTTAAGACCTATAAAGAAGTTAAAGTTATTTAACGTCTAAATAAATCTAAGTTAGTAGTAAATCTAGATAATATATCTAAATAATACACTTAATAGAAAAACTTAATACCTATAATAATAATATAAAGCTAATTTTTATTAATATTAAAAAGTTAGCCTGTGATACTATTCTAACTATCTCTTTAGTAAAATCAATATAGTTTAACTAAGAGTTCTCTAAATAACTAAACATATCCTTCTAATAAATATTTAATTAAACTCAAACAAAGAAATCTATTTCATAAACTATTATAAATATTAACGTTTATATCTCTAGCTACTATTATATCTAATATTATTATAATAAGTAACCTAATAGGAAAGTTAAATGATTTTAAATCTATATATTAAGATACTGTATTATTCAGAGGTAACTATATTATTTTAGTTAAGGATTCCTATTTGTAGCTACCCGAATAATCTATTATTATAGATTAAAATTGAGAGATAAATATTATCTATCTGGAATTAGTTAAATATCTAGGTTTAATATCCTACTTATTAAGTAGAATTAGTTTTAGAAATCTAAACATAAATATTATACATAGTACCAACTATAATATAACTTATTTTATTATAGTTACAATAGCTATATCTAGTATTTATCAAGACGTTTTGGTAGTTATCTATCTAATTAATATAACTATATTAATTATCTTTCTTTTAAGATTCTATTTAACGAAGTAGTTTAACGTCTGGCTGGCTCTTACTATTTTAGTAAGTATAGTAGATTTAAATTATACAATAGATAACTATAACTAGTAGTTATAATATAAATTTCAGTTATAATAACTAAATATAGTAACTACTATTAGCTAGTAGTATTTACTAATAATAGTTAGTAGCTAGTAACTATTAATAGCTAGTAATAAGTATATTTAGCTAGAAGTAGATATTATATAATCTTTATAGTAACTTTTAAAAAGTAACTATCATAAATATAAACTTATATATATCCCCGTTTGACGTAGTGGTTTAACATCTAGCTGGTTCTTACCATTTTGGCAAAAGTAGTAGGTTCGAATTCTGTAATAGGTAATTACGACTAGGGGGTTATAGTATATCTTCCAGTTATAAAACTAAGTGTAGTAACTGCCACTAGCTATTAACTTCTACCACTAGCTATTAGTAACTAGTAACTATTAATAGCTAGTAATAAGTATAACTAGCTGGCAGTAGATATTATATAATAACTAATTATAATTTTTTAAAGAAGTAACTATAATAAATATTAGTTTATACTTTCCCTTTATATAATATATCTTCTATATTTATTAGCTATTATATTAACTAACTATATTTACTGCCTGAAGTTTCCTCTATTTAAATAGTTTTTTAGCTTTAGCTTATCTGTAAAATTTATAAAGTAAAAGCTAACTATCAGATATAACTATCTAAATAGAATTCCGAGAGGTATATAATTTAAATAGTTAGAAACTTTTAATATAACTACTAAACTTATGTATTTCTTCTCTATTTATTAGCTATTATATTAACTAGCTTCTGTTTAATATAGTAGTTTAATTTCTAGCTAATTCTTACCGTTTTAGTAAATATAGTAGGTTTAAATCCTGCGACAAATAATAACAACTAGTAGTTATAGTATACTTTCTAGTTATAAAACTAAATATAGTAACTACTACTAATTAAAAGCTTCTGCTACTAGTTATTAATAGCTAGTAACTATTAATAACTAGTAATAAATACTAATAGCTAGCTATAGTTATATAATCTCTATAGTAATCTTTGAAAAATAACTTTAATGAAAATAAGCTTATATCTTTTCTTTATAATATACCTTTCATATTAATTAGCTATTATATTAACTAACTATATTTACTATCTAAGGTGTCTTCTATTTAAATAGTTCCTTAGCTTCAGCTTATCTATAGAATTTATAAGGTAAAAGCTCACTATTAGATATAACTACCTAAATAGAACCCTAAAAGGTATGTAATTTAAAATTGTTAGAGACTTTTAATATAACTATATTATTATATTAACTAACTATATTTACTACCTAAGGTTTTCCCTATTTAAATATATTCTCAGCTTTAGCTTATTTATAGAGTTTCTTAGTTAAAAGCTAAGTATTAGATATAACTAACTAAAAAAAAGAAACCTTAAGAGGTATATAATTTAGATAGATTAGAGACCTTCAATATAACTACTATAATCTTCCTATTAAAATTCCTCTAACTTTATAATATTTAAGTAGTTCTTAACTTATTAGCTAACTGAAAACTTATTAGTAATTGAAAGCTGGGAGAATAACTTATTTAGGTTTAAGATCTAAATATGACTCTAGTATCTAATTAATACCTCTTTTTAGGATCTTTCTAATAGAGAAATCACACTAAGATTATTCAGTAAGAATACTTAAAACTACTAATAACTTAGATAAATTATCTAGTAGTTTTAATAAGTCTAATACTATGAAGAATTTAGGAAAAGTCTACTTCTATCTTAATTTTAGCAAGTTCGTAAACCAATACTTAGGTAGAATGAATTCTGTAGATTTTTCTTACGTACCTAAGACTATCTTAATTTACAGGGATATATTTATATACCTCCTTGATATTAATATAGTCTTACTATAAAACTATATATCCTAAGTGGTTTATACTAAATATATATATATATATATATATATATATATA